>PVJX010014865.1:0-43885 GCA_004027295.1 Dolichotis patagonum
CAAATGCTGGGTGTGGCCACCCCGGAGCCTGTGGAATCTCAGGCAGGCCAGGCCACCGTGCTTTGTCCCAGGCAGGTCTCCAGGAGGTTCCCTGCGAGTGAAGGGCCTACAGGTCCCAAAGAGTCAGGCCAGAATGTTGGTTTCTGAAAAGTTCCTGGTCCCAAACAGACCTGGCCAAGATGCCAGTCTCCACAATATTTCCAGTCCAAACAGCCCGGGCCACTCTGCGGGTCCGAGAGTTTCGGGTCCCAAAGAGACAGGCCGAGATGCTGCTTTCTGGGAGACTTCCTGGGGGTGAAGGGCGGGGCTACGGGCCCAAACAGACCCGGCCCAGATGCCGATCTCCAGGCAGTTCCCTGCCAATAAGTGCATTTTTAATGAGTGCATAAGAAATTATGAAGCTGTTTTCCAGAGAGTCTGTACCACTTTGCATTCCTATCAGCAGTTTTAGGTAGTTCTACTTCTAGGTTTTGGTGTTGTCAGTTTTGATTGCTTTGGTCATGTTGTCTCTTTGTACTTTAATATGCATTTCTCTAATATTTAATAAAGTTGAATGTCCTATCTTGTGTTTATTTCTTCCTTGAAGTAGGACTTTTGCCTTTTACAAGATTGGCTGGTTTGCTTTCTTTTCAGGTTGTAAGAGTTTTTATATATGTTCCACAATGTATTTTCCCCTTGTGTGACTTTTTGTTTTATTATAATGTTGTTTGAAGAACAAGTGTTTGTTTTTTGTGGTGCTGGAGATTAAACTCACGGCTTTGTGCTTGCCAAGCAAGGACTTGAGCGAGCGCTGAGCCTTATTTTGATAGATTTTCCTTATCAGAGTTTTCTTTTATAATTTGTGCTGTATAGATCTTAGCTAAGGAAACTTTGTGCACTCTAAGGTGGCAGTAATTCTCTGCTTGTTTCTAGAAGTTTTCAGTTTTAGGTTTTACATTTAAACCTGTGGTATTTATCCGCCCGCCCATCCTTCTTTCTGTCTGTGCGGTGGGTTAAAACCAGGGCTGTGCGTATCCGTGAGCTCTGGTTGGCGCATTTTATGTGACTGGAACACAGGTGCTAGGTTAAGACTGGAGCTACTTCACTCCCTTTTCCATTGCTTTTGTCTTCCTTTCCTTTTTTTTTTTTTTTAAAGCATTTGGGATTTAGCTGTTCTTGAACCATTTGAAAGATGAATGCTTTTGCCACCGAATTTCTGTAGTACTTTTGTTGAAAAGTCAGTTTGCCACACATTTTGAGGTCTGTTTTATTTTTTTTTAATTTTTGATTTTGTTCTTTTAGTCTGTATTTCTTTCCTTAAACTGTTATAACTTTACTGGTTATAGCTTTTTTTAGTAAGGGTTGAAATCAGGTAAAGTTGAAAAGTCCATCTTTGTTCTGCTTTTGGCTGCTCTAGAGACGTTGTGTTTCCATGAATATATTAGAAGTTTCTACCAAAAGAAAGAAAAAAATTGGTTGGAATTTTTATTGGGATCATGTTGACCCCATCTATGTAGAGCAGTTTTGTGTGAATTGATCTCTTCAGGATATTGAGTCTTTTTATCTAAAAAGTCTTACTTCTCCCTATGTTTGGATTTTTGAAAACCTATCATTGTAAATATTTTTCAAAGAAATAGCTTCTATATTTTTATGTTTATCCTGAAATATTTGTTTTTTGATGCTGTTGTTAATGGAATTTTTTAATTCCAGTGTTTAATTTTAATGTAAACTTGTAATTTTCTTCATCAGTGATCACGTTCTGTGTAAATAAAGCTTTATTTCTTTTTTCCTAATCTATATAGTACTATTTATAAACAACTAGGACCTTTAGTCCTGGATGACAAACTCTTTGCAAGCTTTTTGCTGGCTTCTCTCTGCAGGATGAATTTCAGCCACTCACATCTGCTAAACTGTTTACTGCGTATTCGTCTCCTGTCCAGATTCTAACTTCGGTTGATGTATCTCTTCTGCTCTTGTCTCTTTTCATA
Organism: Dolichotis patagonum; assembly: GCA_004027295.1. Taxonomy (NCBI): domain Eukaryota; kingdom Metazoa; phylum Chordata; class Mammalia; order Rodentia; family Caviidae; genus Dolichotis; species Dolichotis patagonum. The sequence continues at coordinate 1,968 of PVJX010014865.1, forward strand.
CACTCTGTGTATGTGTTTGTATATTTATGGATTTCTTGCATTACCAATTTGTAGATATTTTGAGAAAGAGAAGAGATCACTTTTATGATCAATTTGACATGTTTAAACTGAAACCTGACAAAAGCAATTTTATTGGAGTGTTGGGGTAGAAATCATAGAGCAGTACCCTTGAGATTCAGTTGAAGGTGAAAAATTAGCACAAGGGCTATTACTAATACTTATCTTTAGTCATCAGTAGGAGAGGGATTAATAAAGGAGAAATGAAGTGATAAATTTATTATTCCCAACTTGCATGCAGTTCTCAAGTGCATTTGAGTAAGCGTTTGTCTTACCAGCTCGCTCTTCCCCTCTCTGAAATGCTTTGTTCCTCCCTATCTACACTTTGCTCAACTGTACAGACCCACAGTCAGCTTTCCTCTCATTCTGTGATCTTGTCTTGTACTTCACAGAAAACGTAGAAAGAAGAGGCTCCCTAGGCCTCTCTTCAGCGTATTTTGCCTCTGTAAACATTTGTTCTTCTTGCATCCTTTTATGATGAGGAAACTGTCTAAATCCTACTAACTCTAGTCTATTTTTATTTATGAGAAACAGCTAGGCACTGTGAGGAGCACATTAGAGATGACTGCATCATTTTGGGATTAGAATCTATAAATTTCAAATGATATCAATTTGTAAGTGTGGATAGCCCTTGGAATCTGGGATGTAGAAGCAGACAAGACACACTGCTTGGCCTACAGTTTGAGATTTGCAGGGTGGGTCTGGACAAGGACAAAAGGGTGAGTAGTTGAGAACTGGAAAAAACGTTTGATATGAATCCAAGTAAGGCAGGTAAGAAAGTAAGCTGTAAGTAGTATGATAGACTGGGCAAAAGCTTTGAATGACTTAATGAAATTTAATTAGAAAAAGTGTTTACAGAAATAAAGTAATTCAGATATAAAATGGAAGAAACAGAAAATAAGATTTGACAGATGAACTGTCTGATGCCTGCTGAGTTTCTTCTTCTCAGGAGATATATTATTGTTAATATGGTTAATATTGTTAATATATCTTTGACCTTGTACCTACCGACCCTTTCCCCAATCACTTAATAATAGTGAGCTCTGAATGGGTGAGAAGTTTTGACTTCAGGCGTAGCTTTCAGATGAGAATCATGTTATCTACTGGTTAAATTTCTTTTTTTTTAAAATTTCATAGTTACTAAGATCTTTTTATAAATGCAAAGTGAAAGAAGTAATTAGTATTTTGAGAAAATAGATTTTGATTCACTCCTTGAAATGGAAATTCCCTTGGTTAGAAAGGCGGGAATCTGTGACTAGTTGTGGAACTGCCCTGAGGGTCCTGAAAGGCAAATACTCCTCTAGAAACCCTCACAGGTCACAGCAGATTGATAGGCAGAAGCTGTTTTGGAAGCATCAGTAAAACTGAAGGGAAGGAAGGAATGAAAAAGAAAATTTGAATATATTTTATTTCTTTCTGCACACCTGGTTTCACACCAATAACTGTTTTAGCTGCTTTTTAACATCTCTTGAAAATACCTTTGTCAGGTTTTCTTTCTTTTCGTGATTCTTTGATTTAGTCCTTTCCCTCGTAACTGTTGTTGAGCATTGTTCTTGCGAAGTCTAGACTCTACCGTCACAGTGTTTTCTTTCCTCTCTTAGATCCAGTTTATACTTCACTCATACTTGACCTACTCATTTTTTTCTTCTAACTCTTCAATCAGAAAGACACAGATGGCTATCACATCCCCTGGGCATGTTAGCTGTGTGACTTCATGCTAATTACCGAACCTCTCATTTTGGTTTGCTTTTCTTTAAAGTTAATGTTAATATCATGTATCTTACTAGATTTTGCGAGGCTAATAAAACAGAGTCTAACCATGTAAAAACAGCACACTCCCAAGCATTCTTTAAATCCGGTATTTACTCTTCCTGCTATCCAGTTTATCTGTCCTGTGAAGGATGTCTGTGTTAGCATTTTGTATACAAAAGTTACAGCAGTGACCTCCCAGGGGGCAAATGTGATAGGAATTATTTTAAGTGGGTATAAAAGACCGTTAAAGGAAGAAGATACTCACTGGTTCATATGAAACTGCTGGTTATTTCTAAGGTACTATCAACTTATTTTGCAGGATTCTTTATTTTCTTTTTTTGCTTCTGTTCTGCCATCCTTTCTTTCCTGGATACCCTTTAAGTACATGATAAATTAGAGTGATAAATAGATTTTGAAAAAAGAACACTGTTAAAGTATTTACTAGAATTGTATCTTTTGTTGATATTTATCATAAGACTTTTCCAGAATGGATATGGTAACATTTCTATTAGAAATCTCACCTTAGGGTTAAGATCTTTTAGTCACTTTAGTACATGCAGTTATTATTCTTTACTGTTCGAATAAAAATTATTTTTTAATCCTAGGTAGAACCCATTTTGTATATAATATGCTGAATATGAGCCTTTCTTCATGCTTTAAATTATAAACTTAAATGAGCAGATACAAGTAGAAGGAGAAATAGGTACAAACCACCTAAGTGGACCGTAATGGAAGACGCTGTTCACATTAGTAACTCCTGTAGCTGTCATTCTTGTGTGAGAGTCAGAAAGGATACAAAGAACGACTCTATGAGAGATTGTTGCCTTGCTTAACTGCCCAGTCAGTATTTGTTTTTAAATAAGCTGTTTCTCTTGATTTAAACAATTGATTTACTCTTTTTAGACAGGGGAAAACAAAGGATGGAGTGGTCCAAAGGCTGGGTTTCCTGAACCAACCAATAACAGTAAGTTCTCATTTTGTGTTACTTGCATTTGATATTCATCATTGGTACTGATGGAGATTGCTGTTACATGTATGTTTATATCCTGAAAATGAGTAAGCCATTATAGACTTGTTATCATTTAATAAATATATAGTGATGACATTTTTTGTCATTTTTATTGAAATGGCATTGTTTAAAAATAAAAAAGAAGTAATTATGTGCAAATCAGGTAGCTCTCAAATGCACTGTTTTCAGCTATGGTTTTTTAAATGTACAGGTAAGCATGTATGTATGTGTGCATGCATGTATGTGGTACTAGAGGTTGAACCTAAAGCCTTCATATTCACTGTATTCCCAAACACCTTAAAATATTTTTTAAAATTTTGAGACAGGGTCTTGCTTAGTCTCTAAATTGCCGAGATTAGGTTCAGACTTACTGTCCTCTCTCAGCCTCCCAGCATGCTGGGATTACAAGCATGCATCACCATGGCTGGCACAGATTTTTATGTATTTGTAATATTGGTAAATATTTTTATTCTGTTATGTTCACCCAGCATTGCTATAAGCATCTTTCACATTTTGCTGTCATTAGAATTATATATAATTGAAGTCAGTAAGTATAAAAAATATAAATATAAAATTATTCCACAGTACTGTTCTACACAGTATTGTCAGACACTTAAAAATCAGTGTCAAGTTATTTCTTTTTTTCAAATGTTTGTAAATAAGCTTTTGCATTAGTCAAATATTTTTCTTTAACAGCCCCCCCCCAAAGCGTGAAGCACTGAAGTGACCATTTTACCATGAATCAATCAATCAAAACATTTGATTGATTGAATGTACCCAATCTATATATAACTTCTAAACTTCTTTTTCTTCCTTACACGGTCTGATGCTGAAAAGGCTTAAATCTGCAAATTGGCAGTTCATTTCTTGATGTATTTATAGTGAAATTAGTAACAGTTCTTATCAAAGCATGCTGATAAGAATGGAGTTGTTGGGTAATCAAGACTAACTCTTGAGAAGAATATTTCAGTGAGGTCATTGACTCGGGTTATTTTCTGGAGTAATTTAATGTGCCTGTGAACCCTTGGACTATATGCATAAGTTTTATAACATGATGGGCTCATTTAGCACATAGCCCAGGGAAGAATGGAGCCATTTCAGCCTTAAGTGTTTATATGTAATTCCTTTGATGTTTGACTATATTGGTTTATAATCACTTGGTAAGGAAATCAAAGAGACATTAAATTGATTGCAGTTTTATATAAAATACCACAGTGCCTGTTCTTAGTAAACTTGTAATGAGTGATGACTTCTTTTTATATCTCCTTCCCCTTCTTGGGTAAAGATGATATAATTCCGTGTACATTTGCCAGAAATTGCATTCTTACACTTTTTATCTGTATTTTTTTTACATGCGCATTGTGATCAAAGAATATTAATTCTTAGTTACACTTTTATACTGTGTTTATTTTAAAGAATGTGAACATTACCTATTTGAATATAGAGGTGATATAGTAATTAACTTGCCAGTTTTAACATGAATTCACATTATACACAACTTGCAAGCTATATATATGTATATATGTATACATGTATATATATATTTTTTTGTTTTCTTTTCATTTCTTTCTGTTTTTTTTTTTTTTTTTTTTTTTTTTTTTTTTTTTTTTTTTTTTTTTTTTTTTTTTTTTTTTTTTTTTTTTTTTTTTTTTTTTTTTTTTTTTTTTTTTTTTTTGGTCTTTTTTGAGACAGGGTCTCACTATGCAGTTCAAGCTGGCCTTGAGCTCACTTTGTAGCCCAGGCTGGTCTCAAGCTTGCAGTGATCCTCCTGCCTCACTCTCCTAAGTGCTGGGATTACAGGCAGCAAGCTGTCTATATTAAACAGTGATATTTTGGCCTTCAGCATTATGTGGTTGCTTTTTTTTAGCTTGGTAAGAGATATTGAAACTGCTTTCGAAGTATGAAAAGGAATATGACAAAGAGACCAGTAAGTTTAAGTGATGAGATATAGATGAGATGCATAAAAATTTGTTGTAAACACAGAGTCAGAAGTGATAAACCTATTTGCAGTCCGATTAAAACTTAAACTGTGAAGGCTTGGGAATTCCTCCGGTTTATAGTGGTACAAATTGAGAATTTGAAACAAGAGGATGTTCCCTCATCCTTCTCAGCTGAGAGGAATGGGAAAGCTGCCGTGGAAGCTCTTCAGAAGAACTGTGGGTGTGCCTGCCTCGGGATCCGTAGAGGATGCAGGCAGCCCACCTCTCAAGAGTGGCAACTGTTTTGCTCCCCAAGGGCTGGCTCTGCCCAGGGAAGCCCCAGATCCTCCTAGAGCCAGCTCAAAGCTACTCAGATGCTTTAGGGGAAAGTTGGTCTTTGTTAGGAATTGACCACTGAGGTAGTGAATCAATTAGCTGAAAATTCATCTAAATTCATATAGTATGGTGACATTTAGGTAAATTCTCTTGTACTTACTTAGTCCCTTAAGTTCGAGATTTTGCTATTTTTGTTCTGTTGAGGAATACTCACATTAGCATTTTGCAGGCAGAGTTTGGAGAGTCTGGAATGCATTATCAAAGAAGACATGGATTTGAGGTTGCCAGTGCGAGCTGCCTCTCTGGCATGGTGTCTTGACCTTTAACAAGTTACTTTTCAGAGTATTATCCAGTGTGCTGTGTTAAGAGTTATGCATACCCATGTATAATATTGAGACTCATTAATTATGCAACTACTACATGTTTGGAAAAGGTAACATGTTACTTTGTGTCATCACGATGTGATTCTTCATTATTATTATTATTATTTTTTGGTCATACTTTACTTTAAAATTGTAATTTTGAGTATCAAATTTCTAACCAGTTATTATTTGGGTAAATAATACAAAATTAATTTGGAACCGTAATGTGCAAAAAATTAAAAGAAGGAAATGCAGAATTGGGAAGAATGAAGACAGGCATTTTATTTTGGTTTTGCTATGTAATTCAGGCTGCCCTTGAACTATGTAACCCAGGCTGGCCTTGAACTTGCAACAATCCTCCTGCCTCAGCCTCCCGAGAGCTGAGATTATAGGCATGCACTAGCATGCCTGGCTAAAGAAGGGGAATTTAATCTGGAATGGCTATCACCCAGCTATATGTAGACAAAAAGCGTGAATGTATATGTGCATTTAATTTTTGAAGTGGAAGGTTTTTTTTTTTTTTTAAAGATTATAGTAATAAGAAACTTCTTTTTATAACTAAAAAGAAGTTCAAGTGGTTTTGCAAGTGATTATGATGACATGGACTGGTTCCTCAATTTATTTTCTTGACTTGATTGCCTGCAGCTTTAAAATATGGACCTAATTTTTGTATGCTTCTCAGGCTTTCTCCATTTTACTGAAATGCATCAGAAGGTAGACTATTCTACGTGTATTTCTATCCTTCCAACTATTGTCGTAATTATGTTGAAGTACAAAAGCACGTAGCTCTGTAATGTGAAGTTTGTGTTAAATTTAGCATAGGGCAATTTTATGCTTGGCATAGACATAAAAAGCTAGCGTTTTACAGACGACTGACTACAAGTTTTTAAAAAGATCATGCATTTTACAGATCTACTGACAGCTGATGGAAAACTTTGTAAAATATTTAGATACAGTTCAATTGATACCTTTTGTATTCACATTCCATGTTTCTTATTAATGCAGGGTTTTATTTAAAGGCAGTAGGTTCATTGTTTCTTAAAGGTGGACTCTAACTTAATTTGAAATTGGACTAAATTCAAAGGTATTCACCGGCATGTGCCAAATCCACCCACTAAAGATTATTTGGAGGCCTTTTTTCACATAAGTATTTTTCCATTAACCTTTTAAAAAATTTTATTTAGTCATTGTGAAATATGCTGGTTCTTCTGGGTTCATTAAAGATGAACCAGAGACAAAAATTTGATGGACTGGTTAAAGTTCTTATTAACCTTTTAGGATCTTAGCTGACTTACGGAATTCTTTATTGCATTCCTGCTACATGTGTTATTAAGCACTGTAAGTCCTAAAGTCAGATAGTGCATCGTCCCAGAAAGATGGCTTTGGCTAGATGGCCTGTTTGTTATCCACACTGCTATATGATTGATTGATTGACTTACTGATGGTTTTTGGAGATAGTCTTGCTATATAGTGCAGGCTGGCCTTGAACTCATTATGTAGTGCACGTTGGTCTCAAAATCCCAAAGATCCTCCTGCCTCAGCCTCCCAATTGCTAGAATTATAGGCATGTGCCACCCCAGCAGGCGTATTGTGTCCAGAACCTATACTTTTCTTTCTTTGGCTAAAGTGGTGGAGTTGTACTTTCAAGATATCAGATCAGTGTTTTCTGTCTGTAACAGTACCTTGAGAGAGTTCCCTGAACAGATTCCTTTGGGGGCTCCCATAGCAGAAACCACTTTGTAATGAGACAATTAAAATAGTTGGAGCCTTTTGAATGTAAATACAAAGCTGAGTAATTTAACTTATCTGTTTATTCAGATATAAATACTGTGTGAAATGGAAGCTTGTAGCTGACCCATAAGTGATCTTATTTAGAAAGATTGGTGGGTTATTTGGGTTGGGGAGCACAGTACCGACCATATGAGAAGGTGGTAAAAGCACTGTTCCTTCCATAAGCAAAGGAAGCAATAAACCAAGTATTCCTGAAAGGTCCTCTCCGTTTAATTTGGTAATTATGTTGGACCTACCTAAGTAGTGAGAAGCTGTAGGCTTTTTTTGTTTTGTTTTGTTTTTGTTACCAGGAATCGAATTCAGGGCCTCGTGCTTGCCAGACAGGCACTTGTGCTGCTGAGCTATATCCCTGGTCCCCACTGTAGCCTTTTTTTTTTTTTTTTAAAGTCACTCTACCAACGATTCTGTTTACTTGCCCACTGAATCTGAGAAAGTACATGCAGTGTTAGGCTTGTTAACAGTCGAGCCTGTCTTTAAAGATTGGATTCATTTAAAAGAAGATTTTGAAAATAGTCTTTAATCATATTAACACAGAAAACAATTTTCCTGAAATAATCTCAGGAAATATTTAATGAATATAAATTTTCATGATTTTAAAAACTGGACTCATATTTTATATACACAAAAAGATATCAGCTGAGTGATTTTTTTTAAGGAAACTGAGCAATTTAGGGACACATTTATTGTATTATGAAAATGTTTTTAGGGATAAGAGCAAAGGATAAAATCACAAAGAAAAAAGTGATGAATTTAGCTAAGTAAAACTAAGATTGGCTTGAGAGAACAGCATAAAAGGGTAAGAAGAGAAGTGGGCAAGAGAGACTGCAGCAGAAGGATCAGAAATTTGAACCCAGGCTTAGGGGGACCTTTCCTCAAAAGGAAGAAAAGAAAAAAACAAATGCCAAGTAGAAAGCATGGGACAGCACTGGTAATGTGGATATACACAGAAGACCTGTACAAATTAGTTAAAGAAAAAAGAGCAAACACTTTCATAGAAAAATGACCAAAGTTCTTAAGGAAATTCTGAAAAAATGCAGACAATAAATAATGAAAAAGCATTCAGCAACAGGGAAAGTACAGAGTAAAAGTAAATATTATGTAGTTTATTTCTGATTATGTCATGGATTTTAAAATAGTAATTTTATCTGTTGGGGAAATAGACCTTTCTACTGATAGAATTGTGAATTAGTCTTACCTTTTTGAGGGAAATAAACCTAAGTGTATAAAGCTTGGGCACATTTCTTTCTAAAGCTTAACTAAAAGTTACAGAAAAATAGAATAACTTTTCATTAAATAAAATTGCTTTTTTTAAAAAAATAAAAAAAGAATAAAAGCAATGATACAGAATTTCAGAACAAAATAATAGAAGATTAACAATGGTTAATATATTGCATATTGTTATTTTCAAAAGCCAAACTTATTAAAATTACTTGTTTTATAGGCCAAAAAAAATCAGATATATTTAGATCACTCACAAAGTTTGGCCTGAAATGCACAAATTGGATTTGAGCATAAGTAATATGTATTAGAAAGCTAAAGAAACAGAGTTAGGGATAGGACTTAGTCTAGATACCCAACGACAGATGAATAAATAAATGCTATACCTATACACTATGGAATATTATTCTGCCTTAAAAATGAAGTTTTGTCATTTGTAGCAAAGTGGATTTAACTGGAAGGCATTATATTGAGTGACAGAAATGAGGCACGGAAAGACACTATGAATGTTGTCATTTATATATGTATAAGGCAAAAAAAAATAAACTTCAGTGTTAAGAGAACCACAGCTCACTGATTCACTTTACTTTTGTCTCTGAACTTAGTGATAAATACACAACTGAGAAAAATGCCTTAATACTTCATATGTGCAGAGTAGACAATTGATGGTGTCAGTTTCATATTTTGTATTCAAAATTTTAGCTTACAACCCCAATGGTATAGGTTTTGAAATTTGTAAGAACAAAGTTTTTTTTTAAACTTGCTCTAGTTGTGATTTACAGAATAAAAGCAAGAAATAGTTTTCTTTTTTTTTTTTTAAGTCTATTATTTAAAAAATGGCAATAGAATAATGATTACCAGAGCCACGGAAATGTGTAGGGAAGGCGGAGATGAAGGGAGGGTGGTTGACAGGTATGGTACTAAAGTTGAGTAAGAGGAATAATTCCTAATTTCAATAACATAATGGGATAATTGTGGTTGACAGTAATAATGTTTCAAAACAGTGACTAGTAAAGAGTTTTGAATGTTGCCAACATAATGAGTCAAGTGATAGATACATTATATACCAGTTAACTCTGATCTGCTTATTAGACACTGGAAACAGGGATTAAAATACCACATTGTAGAAGCTGGGCGTGGTGGCACACTCCTGTAATCCTAGCACTTGGGAGGCTGAGGTAGGAGAATTGTTTGTAAGTTCGAGACCAGCCTGGGCTACAAAGTGAGGCCAAGGCCAGCCTGAACTGCGTAGCAAGACCCAATATCAAAAAGTCCAAAAAAACAAAACAAAAAACCTCTCACCACATTGTAACCTATAAATATATGCAATCACTAGATGTTAGTTAAAAATACGACTTTAAAAAGAATATACTGTATTTTTAACTTTGGTAGATGTTGCCAGATTACCCCGAGTAGACACTCAACAATTTAAATTCCTACCAGCAGTGTATGAATCACATTCCTATTTTGCTACAGCCGCAGTGTGCTATCAAGCTTCTGGATTTTTGCCAGTCTGATAGCTGAAATAGCATATTTTAGTCCACTGTAGTTTTATTTTGCATGTCTTCTATTAAACATGAGACAGCATCTATTTTGTATATTTATGAACCATTTGTGTACTTTCCCTGTCAGTGATATGGGGATCCCCACTGCTCATTTTAAAATTAGATCACTGGCCTTTTTTTTTTTTTTAAACGTGATAGGATGGTCTTTAAAGTTTGGCTTTTTAATTAAAGTTTTTTGTTTTATAACAGTTTAATCTTGGCATGATTCATAGTGCCTTCCCTAGCATGATATTGTAAGAATTCTTTTAAATCGTCTTTTGGAACTTTGATAGTAGTGTCTTTTTTTTTTTTTTTTTTTTTTTTTTTTTTTTTTTTTTTTTTTTTTTTTTTTTTTTTTTTTTTTTTTTTTTTTTGAGATAGTAGTGTCATTTTTTAAAGTCTTTATATCTAATCCATTCAGGATTTACATTGAAGGTATGGATCAAATTTTATTTCCTACTGCTTTGACACTTCACTGTTACTGTGTACTAAGATCCTATATGAATTGGGCATTATTCTGGATTTTCTGTTGTTTTTGTTCATCTGACTGTTTGTTTATTTATTTTTTATTTAGAGAAAAAAGCAAACAGAAAATAGGGTAGAAATACAGAATTGCAAAAAAAAATAACAATAAGAAATCACTAGTTGATAAATTACACATTGTTACCTTAGAAGTAGTTGTTCAAGTTACAAAATCAAGGCATAAAAAATAAACAGATAATTAAACAATGACAGTGCAAACCATTCTGTTTGATGAACTAACAAACCCTTAGTAGTATGGTTATCTGTCTTGCACACGTAAACATACATACAGTTATGTGTGTATACCCACAAGTTGTGCTTTCCTTTTGAGCACTTTCCGTCTCGTTATTGCAATATCTGGTAAACATTTTGGATATTATTACTGTTTCAGTTTTTATTACTATTACTTATTTTTTACACTAGAAAGACGATATGGTATTTACAATCATGCATCAGGTTTTGCCCTTGAGTTTTCATTATATTTTAACATGAGTTGAAGAGACCATTGAAAGGTGTCTTTGTTTCAGCAAACTGTGAATGAAGGTATGCTTGGTTTTCTTGTTGCATTGTATTTCGCACACGTAATTAAACAGATGAAAATCCCCTTGACACCAGGAATAAGAGGTATGCGAAGTCTAGGCTTTGACTAGAAAGTGCTGAGAAAGGACAGGAAGCTGTGTGACTGATGGTGGTTAAGTTCAGGAAGGCAGTAGGGACTGTGTTCTCACAACGTCTTTGTGTTCAGAATACGTGATTTCTTTAATTTACTAAAGTGTTTGTAAGCTACTCTGCACTCTTTTTGGTATCATTCATGATTTCTGTTGTTTTTAAAGTTGAAATTGCTTCTTGAAAAGTTAGCCACCTAGAAAATAAGTGTGGGTAATCACCAGCACCCCAACCTCCATTAGGGAATAAGAGAAAATGTTGTAAAGCATGGAATAAGTGTTGAGTAAAATTGTCAGTTTTTATAGTAAGAATCGTAGAGCACAGTTCCTGATGTTGGTGCTTAGCATTTGAGAAAATTAAAGAAATTAATGTTTCACCTCCCCTTACACTGTGTTGGTGCTCTTCTGAGTAGTTTGTAATGTGTAACAATTAGCTCTTCCCAAGTTTGTTTAAAGCAGGATTTTAGGGATGTTAATATCATCTAGATCTGTGATTTTCAGCTTGGTGTTGCTGGACTCAATATAATAATGGGTGACATTATTGGTGTTTCAGTGACCTAATGGAAATAATGCATTTATTCTTAGTAGATTGCTTTGCTTTGGTTAGAATTGTATCTGAATTCATACCTCAGGATGCTGTGAATCTTAGGTTGGCAGTCTTTGGAAGATGGTTTATTATAACTTAATAAATGCAGTCCATTTGAAAGATCCTTGAAACATATTATAAACAGAAGAAAAACAGTATGTGGAGTACTAAGTATAAAAAGGTTGAATAATGTCTGGCCTTCAGACAGAAAGATTGAGGCTCAGGTGATTTTGTAATTTATCAGGAGGTAGTTAGTTAGAAGGTAGTTGACTTGGAACCATTTCTTCTGATTCCAAAGTCTGTGCATTTGCCACAAGATAACAGATATTTCTAGATATATTACTAGCTGGTATTCAAAGAACAAAATGTTTTTAAGAAATTCCACTAAAATTAGGTATGCATGTTTTGGAAGATGTTTTATATATCATATATCAGAACCATTCGTATTTTCCCTCCCTCTCTATGTCTCTGTCTTTCTCTCTGTCTCTCTTGCTCTTTTTCTCCCTCCTTCTTCTATTCCCTCCCTCTCTCTCTCCACTTAGGGTGTTTTATAACATGGAAAATGTCCAAATGATTGTTTCAGATACCACATTGATATTTGTGCAGATAATATAAAACACTAAATAACTGAGAAACTCTGCGAAATGTTTAACTATTATTATGTCAGTGGAACAGACATCTGCGTTACTTGATTTTTCTTTTTTTTAAAATTTTATTTAAAGAGAAAAAAAAACAAAACAGAATAAAGGGTAGCAACAATACAGCATTTCAAGGAAAAAAGGAAAAGAACCAAAAAAAAAAGCACTAAGAAATCATTACTTGACAAATTACATACTGACATCTTGGAAATAGTTGTTCAAATTACAAAATTAAAACCAAAGTAGACATTCAAACAGTGAGACTGTTAACAGTTCTGCTCCATGATTTGACAAAAACAGCAATATGGTCATCCATCTTACACACTCAGACATACATGCAGTTATATCAAAAGGGTAAAATTAAATGTAACAAAACAGAACAAAGCAGATCACAAGAAAGCAATGTAAGAGACATAAATTTCAAAGCTAGACAACCGGAGATATTCACTCTTGTTTTCTTCCAAATAGTTGTCCATATTGTCACATACAGGGAATTCACATGAAACAACACAGTATGGAACTGATCTGAACAGGACGAGGAAGGCGTTTCAGGTCTTCAAGACCAGACAATAGGGAAGCCAAGAATGGCTCATAGTGTCTCTCATTCTCTTCAAAACAGCTGTCTATACCTTCATGTGTGTTGAACTTAAGCAAAACAAAACAAGCTAAAATCACTTTGAACAAAGAATGTAGATTGGGCTGGGGATTTAGCTCAGTGGCTTAAGCACGTGCCTGGCAAGTGTGAGGTCATGAGTTTGATCCCTGGTACCAAAAAAAAAAAAAAAAAAAAGAATGATAGTATTGCTAGATTTCACATCATGACATTGCGGATTCAGCACTGCGTACTGTAGTGTCTCTTTTTCTTCAAAATAGTTGTTCATTTCAACATGCGTTATATAGTTGGTTCTCGTAAACTGTTTATAAGCTCTACACATGCATGAGTCTCTACGTGTATATCTATCCTTTCTGTATTAGAGGGAAAAACAAAACAAAGCAAGACAAAACAAAACAATTGCTAGAAAAGCATGAAGCAAAAAAAAGTCATATAAAACCACAATACAAGGTGATCTACAATGATTACCATGATGTCTCGTCAGTATATAACAACATTAATAAAAACGAAGCATTGGAGATACTATAAGACTTCAAAAGCAGGCAATAATCAAACCAGAGTGGGTATCTTAGTGAATCTTGTCATCTTCAGTGTAGTTGGCTATACTCTTAGACTTGATACTATCCATCACAACAGATTTAAATAAAATCAGTCAATACAAAGTAGCAATCTAACAAACCAGATTCAAATAAGATGAGTCATAATAAGACAGTATAAGTTATACAGGGCTTCAGATTAAGTTGATAGGAAATTAAGGATGATTACCATAATGTGTCCTGTTATTTTTGGGATAGCTGACTGTGTCCTCAAGTCTAGTGTTAAGTAGACAAACTGGAACAGCATGTAATCCATCCAAGCAGAGTGATGAGAATATCCTCTGCCTTCCTTTTTTAGACAATTCCTCCCCTTTCACTCCCATAGGGTGCACTGCTTATTTTGGGTCTCATTGCCTCCCTATACAGAGCATCTCAATGGACCCTATCTCCTGATCTACTCTGCCTGTGTTTCTCTCTGTTAGTATTTTGAGGCCCTCTATATTAGAGATTATAGCCAGTCTTCTCTGCCTCATTTCTGCTATTCTATTTTTCTACCATTGATAGTCTATTTTTCTTTTCCACTCCACTGTCTGCCCTGTTCACTGAGGCCTCTCTGCCACTGTTCTTGAAATGCTCGTATTCTTTTTCTCTCTCTCTAAAATGTCCTTTAGTATTTTTTGTAGGGTTGGATTGGTGGTCACAAATTCTCCCAGTTCCTCTTTGTCATGGAAGCATTTTGCTTCTCCATTAATTTCTAGAGAGAGTTTTGTAGGATACATCAATCTGGGCTGGAGGTTGTTCTCCTTCAGGGCTTGAATTATTTCACTCCAAGCTCTTCTTGACTTGATGGTCTGTGTGGAGAAATCTGCCATGATTTTGATGGGTTTTCCTTTATAGGTGATCTGTTTCTTTTCTCTGATGGCTTTTAATATTCTGTTCTTATATTGAATTTCTGGGATCTTGATTATTATGTGTCTAGGTGTAGCTCTGTTTTGGTTGTAGGTGGCTGGAGTTCTGTATGCTTCCTTCGTCTGCATATCATTTCCTTTTTCTATGTTTGGGAAGTTTTCCTTAATAATTTCTGTGAATAGCCTTTGCAATTCTTCTGTTTTGACTCCTGCTTCTTCATTCACATGCTTTGTTCTTAAGTTATAGATCCTCTTGTTGTCGTCTAGCCTTTGTATGGTTACTGCCTGCTCCCTTGTTATTTTAAAGAGATCGTCCCTTTCATGATCACACATTGCAAGCCTGTGTTCAATTTTTGATAGTCTATCTTTGGTTTCTTTCAAGCAGTTTTGCCAGCTTTCTATGGAGTCTTTAGTCTCCTGGTAATCTCTTTGAATCTGCTTCATGAATTCAAGGTTTTTTTTTTATATTCTTCAGTGAACATTTCTCTCCTTTTGTGTTCCTCCCTTCTGTCTGTGTCTTCTTGAGAGATGCCCAGCCTTTCTTTTATTAATCTACTTATCTCTTGTTTAATTTGAATTAATATTTCAGTTTTGATTTCTTTTACAAGGTCCCGAAGATGTCTCTTTATGTCCGCTGACGCTGTTTGATGTTGCATGTTTGCTACCCTCAATCTCTTTTATATTTACCTCTCCTGGGTCAATATTCTCAGGTTTGAGGGCTGGGGGCTTTTTCTTATTTCTCTCTCTTGTCATGTTTTTGGTTCCTTCCATACAAGTATATAGTGTAATTCCCAGCCCCTTTTCTTGTTGGTTAGGGCTCTTCTAGAGCACACAGGCTAGGGGCTGTCCGCTATCAGAGAGTGAAGTCCAAGCAAGGGTGGTACATGCTGGCTTCTCCCCTCCAGGCCAGTCAACCTTCATGAGCCTTCACTGCCTCAGTGTGTACCTCGCTCAGGGAATTAATTGATTTGTGATGACCCACTGGATCCCAGCCCAGCTCAAGCAGATCCCACCAATCTGCTCTGCGAGGGGAGCAAACAATTGAAGCCGCTTCCTTACAAAGTTAGGACTTTCCTACCCAACTCCAATATGTCATCCAGTTGGTTGCCCCTTTCCTGCGGGAGGGGCTTATTCCCATCACTAACCCAGTGTTGATGCTGGTCCCTGGGAACTGCTGGGCTCCCCAACCTCTGACTTTAGCGCGGCTGCAGCGTGAATTCACGGTGCCTTTCAGTGGGTCGCATGCAGGGCCAGTTCCCAAGTTGTGCGAAGGGCTATTCAGCTGCACGCTTGGGCCACTCAGGCTGGTTGCATCGGCGTGGGTGCGGGTTCGGTCGCTCAAGTCGATCTCAGGCACGAATTCAGGTGGGTGGGAGAGAGTGCTGTGCTTGCCGATCTTATTAGCTTCTCTAATGGTCACCTGGGACCTCGTATTTGAGTAGTTTCTTTGACTTCAGTTTCTTCCTGGGTTGAGAGAGTCCATATCCCTCTGTTTGGGTCTCTTCAGGGTGTTCTATTCTGGCATTTGAGCTGTCTCTCTCAAAGAGGCTCCATATCCTGCTACCTCTAGGTCCGCCATCTTTCTGGTCTCTCTTGATTTTTTCTTTAGTAATAGCCCAGTTTAAAACACATTCAGTAGGCTTTTATGGGTAATGTTATTGAAGAGTATTCCTTCAGTCCAGGCTTTTCTGGTTTGTGTTAAGATGATTGATAGGCTGTTAGAGCAAAGAAATTTTCAAGTTCCTTTAGTGTAATTCATTTTACAGATGAAGAAAGCTAGGATAAAGTCTTTCTGTTGCCCCCAGCTCAAACCCAGATAGACATTTGGGACTTAGTCTGGTGTAGTTACTATGTTCTTGTTGTCTTTACTTTTTGTGTGCCACTATTGAATGTCAGACCTTTTTTAATCATTTAAAAATTTTAATTATGAATATTTTGATTATAGAGAAACATGGGATCCAGACTCTTAAATTCAGTGAACTGTACAGTGTTGTTAACCATAAACACTATGTGGTGTGTAGCTCATCTCCACAACTATCTGTATGAGTAAAACTCTGTATCGATTCAACAATGATTTCCATTTTGCCTTCCTAGCTCCTGGCAAGTACCATTGTGTTTTCTGTTTCTATGAATTTGTCTAATTCAGCCACCTCCTGTAAGTGAAATCAGGTGATGTTTGGCCTTTTGTGACCACCTTAATTTAGTTAACATCGTGTCCTTGAGATTCAGCCATAATAACAGGATTTCATTTTTTTCCCCATTTTTATGGTTGAGTAGTAAGTACTTCATGTTGGTATGCTCTTGTTTTCCTTTCATTCATTGGACATTCATTGACAGCTGAAAATAATGATACAGTGAACATAGGAGTACAGGCCTTGTTTTCAGTTAATTCTTTTGGGTAAATATTCAAAGTTGGAATTGTAGGATCTTATGGTAGTTGCAGTTTTAAATTTTTGAAGAACTTCCATGCTGTTTACCACAGCAACTATACCATTTTGCATTACTGTTAAAATTACTCCATATCCTTACCAACACTTGTTGTTTTCTGGTTTTTGTTATAGTAATAGCCATCTCAGTAGATTGTGGTGATTCCGTATTGTGTAAGTTTAAATCTAAAATGTACCCCAAAGTCTCATGTGTTTGGAAGGCACTTGGATCTTGGGGGTGCTGGCACATCAGTGGATTCCACAGCTGAGCTTGCTGTCAGGGGGTGGGGCCTGGGTCACTTGGAGCCTGACCCGGAAGGGTATGTTCTTGCTCCCAGTTCCTTGTTTCACCTCTGCTCCCTGGCTGCCGTGAGCTGAGCATCTTTTCCCCCGCCATGCCCTCTATGTTCTGGCTTTTGTCTTGGAGCTCGCTGGCTGTGGACTGTAATCATGAGCCAGAATAAACCTCTCCTTTAGATTGTTGGTGTTAGATATTATGTCTCAGCAAATGAAAGTAGCTAACACATGCATTGTGGTTTTGATTTGTAGCTTCCTCGTGGCTAGTGATGGTGAGCACCTTTGCATACACTGTTGGCCATTTGCACATCTTATTTGGGGAAATGTCTGCTTACATCCTTTGCCTGGTTTTAAATTGGGTTATTTGGTTCTCCTGTTGATTTGTGGGGGTTCCATATATACATTTTAGAGATTAACCCCTTGTGAGATACTTGGAATGCAAATAACTTTTCTCATTCTAGAGGTTGCATGTTCATTCTGTTCTTTGCTGTGCAGAACCTTTTTAGTTTTATAGAATTCCACTGGTTTATCCTACTCTTGTTACTTGTGTTTTTAGCATCATTCCCAAGAAATTGCCAAGGCTGGTGTCAGGAAGCCTTTCTTTTGTGTTTTGTCTAGAGGTTTTATCATTTTAGGTCATATGTTTGTTTTTTAATACATTTAAGTTAACCTTTGAGTATGGTATAAGATAAAGGTGTAGTTTTAGTCTTTTGCTAACAGATACCAGCTTTCACAGAACTAGTTGTTGAGAGACCACCCTTTCCCTCTTTTGTAGTTTTGCCACCCTTGTTAGAGATCATATGCTTTCATTTCTTCAAGCCATGTTACCCAGTTACTTATGTGTTTCTTAACTTTGAGCTGGGAGCCCGTATTTGGAGAAGTAGCCACTTTTCCCAGTCTTTGTAGAGCTGGGAAAAGCAATCAGCAGTTATCCTACATAAAATTATAGATGTCTGTGAAACCTCTTTTAGGAGATTATGACTTCTCTGTGTATAATTTCTTAGAGACATTTTTCAGTTTATTTATTTTAGGCGTTTGTAATCTCTTATTCCCTTGATGTTTGTCTGTGGCATTGTAAGTTTTCTGGTTTTACAGCAGCAAACTACTCTTCACTACCTCATCCTCAGTGGCCAACTAGATAACCAAAGTACGCTGGCTCCTCATCAGCACTCTGATTCAAAATAGCTGGAAACTGGGAAAACTTTTAAACATTAGGTTTGGAGCTGGCTGGACGTTACATTCAGTTCTCTGTTATTTTAGGAGGCCATTTACTTTAATGGTTAAATATCCAGATTCTATAAACAGATTGCCTAAACTTTTAGCATTGCTGCTTATTCTTATGACCTTAGATGAGTTGCCTGATCTCTGTGCTTCAGGTGTTTCCCCCCTCTAATATAAGGAAATAGCAATGCCCATTTCATAGGGTAGTAGTGGGAATTAAATGAGAGAATGCAAGTAAGGTGCTAGAACAGTGCTGGCACTGAATCTGCAGTGTAACTGTGTACAGTGCATACCATCATGGTTCCAAGAGAGAGTATCAGACAGAATCTCTAACAAGAGGTGGATGGTGAGACAATGGGATTAGGACATCTTCAGATAAAGAGTAAGGGTACTGGATGTGACAAACTGGAGCAGGAGAATGCAGTATTTATTTACAGTTCATGAGCAAAACTGAGGTCAGAGGAGGCACAGGAGAGAGCTTATCTCAAACAGTGATCAAATAAAAGCAAATTAAGACAGCAGTGAATTACTGCAGAGTGGCAGTAGCTGTTTAGAATGGCCGACATCTCTTTCGACAGAAGGGGAAAAACCAGTTTAGTCATACCTTCCTAAAAGAAATATAAATTGGTATCATTTTTTGGGAGACTAAGTGGGAAAATAAGTTAAAGGTTTTTAAATATTCTTACCCTAAATTACTCTTTGATTCTACTTTTAGGTTCTTATGCTATTGAAAAGCAATTTAAATTTACAGCAGGAAAATCCAAAGTGCATCATGACTGATCTGTATACTATTACTGATATTCAAGTTGAAAATTATTTAAAGTTGATTGCAGACCTCAAAAGCCCACACATCTTTGCAGTTTCTGTGACTGTTCTGTTAAGCTCTGTAAGAGGAGTCTTCTTTATTCATGAAAAAGAGTTGACTCAGGTTTTGCCCTGTGATATGGGAACCTGAGCTCTCTGCAAGTTCTTACCCTGTGATGTAATGCCTTATGCCCTTTTGCAGTCTGTCTCTACTGCCAGTCTCATTCCCAGGCAATCACTTACCTGTTTTCTGTCACTGTTATTAATTAGAGAGATATTTTAAATTATGATGCCCAATACCAAATTAGGTAATGACACTTTGATATACTTCTGGGAGTGTACAGTTGGTGCAACTTATTTGGAGGACATTTGTCCCTCCCTCCTTTTCTCTCTCCCTCCCTGCTTTTTCCTCTCTGCCCCTCCCATTCTTCCTTTTCCCTTCTTTCTCCCTATGGGTGGAACCGAGGGCCTCACACATTTTTAGGCAAGCAAGTCTGGCTACACCTCCAGCTGTCTGAAATTGCTAAAAGAAACAGTTCATGTAATGAAATACTGTGTTTTTAAAGTTGGTAACAAAGTGTGTTTGTGCACAAGGTTTGTATGATGTTCCTGTGTTGTAAGTTGTTTTCAACTGAACAACTTATAATTAAAAAGTGCATAAATGAGAAGGGACTAAAATCATATTTAAAGCAAAAAATTAAACATAATTTCCTCTGGTTGGTGAGATTTATCTGCATATTTTCTAGTTCATATGTTTCTTTTAAAATTTTTTGACCTTTCTGATTATAAAAACAAATATTTGCTACTGTTGGTAAGTGCTACTTGCTACTTCAAAACTAACACAAAGATGTAAAAACAATATATAACACAGGAATGATATGCTAGTGATATACTGCTCTGAGCTATTTAATTAAACTTTTTAAAAGCACAAGACTTGTTAATGCTTCTTGGAACACCTAGTCCCTTCCTTTACCCATGCTGTCCATCTACCTACAATTCTCTGCCTCCTTGAAGTTTGCTCAGTGTCGTCTCCAGCAGGCCGTTCCGGAGCTTCCTAGTAGCATCTCTCCTGTTCACTCTCGCTGCTCCAGGCCTATTTCTAGTGAGGCAGTCTGCTACCTTGTTTTGTCTCTTTTTCATCCCAGTAGGCTCAGTGTGACTTCACATGAGGACCCTGTTGATTGGCACAGTGTCTAGAAGATAACAGTGAGAACTGAACTATAAGAGTGACGGGGGAAGGGAAGGATGTCCATGTTTGAGTGTGAGTGATTGAGTGTGTTTGAGCAATAGAAATAAAAGTGTATCAGGATCAGTGTAGAGTATGAAAAAAGTGTGATTATATCTGTATAGCTGGATACTATATGACATGAGATCTTCATAAGGAATTTAATAGATGGTGATGGAGAGATAAATAGGTATTATTAAAGGCTTCCTATGTTATCCTAAGGAGCTTGGATTCTGGAGTATCAGATGGGGAAGCAGTGAAAAATTTTTAAGTAAGAGAATAGTCTAGCCTTGACAGTACAAAACTGGTTCCTTCTTACCCCCAAGAATACACCAATTTGACATTTCATAAGCAATTTCCTTTGTGACGAATCCAGAAACTAGTTAAGAGGACCCTGCACCGCAGTCAAGCATGAAACCAGCCATATCAGAACTAATAGAGAAATTTGATAGTTTTTGTGTCACAGTCCCAGCCTCTTGGCACAGTGCCAAGACAGCCCCCGTGCCCCAGTACCAGCTTCTCCATGAACAGGGAAAGCAGTGTGTCATGCATCCAGTAACCCCACTTCTGACTTTCGGTAACTATGACTAGTCCCCTTCCAGTATAGAGCTAACAGTTAAAAAACTGTTGGCATTCCGCTGCTTCTTGGGAAGACAAAGAGTGTAGTGTGAATCCAATGCTCCATTTATGCAGAGAGCACCCAAAGAATTGGCTTGAGTCCCGCTTGTCTAAGAATCCTGATGCAGCTGGCATATTGTGAACATCTGAGAACCAAGAACAAAGAAAACGAGTTAGATGAACACAAAGGTTTGAGAGGTAGCAGGAACCCCTGCCAGGCAGGTTGGTGAGAGTATCTTTTTAATATTAAGGCCAGCCTTGAAGACAGGAAGAGAATGGCTGTTTTGTCTGATGTGCAGCTACCAATACAGAGAATCAAGGAAAATAAATAGAAATACTCTCCATGCAAGAAAATTAGATAAATCTCCAGAAGATTACCCTTAATGAAGTGGAGATATGTGATTTTTACCTGATACAGAGTTCTTGAACCCTCTTCAAGATAATCACTAGAGTCATGAGAATAATTCATGCAAGTGGAAATTCCAACAAAAAGAATTTCAGACTTTTTAAAATATCACATGAGCTGGGGATGGTGTTATATAACCTGTAATCCCATAAGTTTGAGGCCAGCCTGGGCTACATAGTGAATTTGAGGCCAGCGTGGACTGTATAATGAGACTCTGTCTCAGAAAACCAAAACCAAAACAACCAAAAATTGGAAGTGAAATCATGGAGATGAAGAGTACAATAATTGAACTGAAAGTTTTGTTGTACAATAATTGAACTGAAAGATGCAAAAGCATATAAGATTAAGCAAATGAAAGGCCTTTGGAAATCAGGCAGAGAATAGTTTAGCCACTAATAAACATTTTGGGAAATGCTTGGGTATAAATAAGCTTGGTTATAAAACAAATGGGAAATTCTGGTTAAACCAAGTTGAATGTGCGGTTCTTCTGGGCTTCTTAAATTCTTTGCCATATTAACATATGTGTTTAATCCCCTCAAAGGGGTGTGTGGGGCGGGGCGAGGGGAGTTTGCATTATTTTCAAAATCTATTTATCGCAGAGCCCATTAACTTGGGGACCATGATACTGAACACGTTTCACAAAATGGACAAGGGGAGATCAATAGTGAAACCTTTCAGTGACTCTTACAGCAGCCACTGGTGCAGAACCTGGGGTGCTGGAATCAGAAGGCCAGTTAAGAGCAAGGGAAGAACAAAGAATTAAGCTGTGGATCTCAGATCACATTCTTCACAAAGGATGACTTAGCAGTAATTTTAAAATATACTACGATTTGGCAGTTCTCATTATCTGCTCTAAAGACATTAGAATAACCAGTGTGAAATGTGGTTGGAGATGTCTCTGAAGCAAATAGTAATCAAAATCAAGTGCTTCTCTAGTCTGTTTAAAACTCCACCAGCTGAACACAGAGCTCCAGTCTCACGCCTGTCCGGACTGTGGACTGGCTCAATAAATGCTTGAGACATTGAGGGCAGATTGTAGGATGTTTGATTAGATATGAAAGCTTCTTCTTTACCGGTGAATCAGATGCTTGCCAGGAGTTGGTGAATAAGAAGATAGATGGTGGTGTCCTAATGAGCTCAGCAAGATAGGGGCAGTGTTAATTTGGGGAGGAAGGCGTCCTGGTCATTTCTGCGTTGTTTGAAGTAGAGTGTTGTGTGGCATGTCTGGAGAGAAGAGGACCAGTGGGCCATTGGGTACAGGTTTGTGTGTCCGAAGGTGTTTGTACTGATGCTGCTTTTATTTTACCGTCTGTGCCCTAATTGCCACATACACTGGGCCGTGTTTCTTCTGTGAGATGTAAAATACTGACCTGCAGAATGAAGGTGCTGCACATGCCATCTTCTTCCTCGTCATATGTGCACCCATCAGTTTTCCTGGTCCCTCCACAGCGTCCCTACCACACCCAAGCTTTGCTGAAACCGCTTCTGTGGATTTTTAGGAGTTCTGACTTTAGAAATACTGAAGCATGCATTATTCACTTCCAAATGGAAGCTGCAGTTGCCTCTGCAGATAAGGAGACAGTGCTTGATTGGCGTGTTTCTCAGTTACCAGACTAAGGGAAGCCATTGCGTTAGTAATGCTGCAACATGCTTCTATTTTAGTCATTTGAAGTATATTAACAGTGTCCCTTCATTTTATTTATAGCTCCAAAAGGAATTCTTCATCTGTCTCCTGATGTTTACCAAGAGATGGAAGCCAGCCGCCACAAAGTAATCTCTGGCACTACTCTAGGCTATTTGTCACCCAAAGATGTGAGCCAACCCTCAAGCTCTTTCTTCAGTGTATCTCCCACGTCGACTAGCTCAGCTACAGTCGCCAGGGAGCTCCTTATGAATGGAGCATCTCCTACCGCTGAAGCCATAGGCTTCAAAGGAAGTTCTCCTACTCCCCCTTGTTCTCCAGTACAGCCTTCAAAACAACTGGAATATTTAGCAAGGATTCAAGGCTTTCAGGTATGAATCAAAAGCAAAAACAAAAAGCATTAGCCCCAAATCCTTCATCTGTCCATCAGAAAGCTCATCCTTGCCTGCTAGTGTGGCCCGTGTGCCACTTACATTGTAAATTATTTAGGAGCACAAAGAACAACAACAAAAAAGAGAGCCGTATGCACATGCTTCGTTTTTCTATCTAGTAATTCTTTTGCTGCCTGGCTCTCCACTCATTCATATTCATTCATTCATATTCTCTGTCTCTTTCTGTGTCTCTCCCTTCTTCCGTCCCCCCATCTCTCTTTCTTTCTTCTTTCTTCCATCTTTCAGTTTATCTTGATTGGGTGAATCTGTTTCCTCACTCTGTCTTCCACAAATAAAAATTCTGCCTCCAGACATCTTGTATTAGTGTTTCACAGTCATTTCCCCCCTCTTTTTACATGAAAGTTGATTCTAATGATTTTACTTTCATATCAATTTTGAATTTGGTGTTCTGTTGCTAGTAATGATTCAGGCACACCGTTAAGGTGCAACATAAGTTAACTGAACATGAACAATAATGAAATGCTTTCTAGTTATGTGAGGCCTAATAACATGTATTTGTTTTATTGGATCCTGTTTTGAACCATCCAGGCAGATACCACCTGCCTTCGATGGTACCAACAACTCTGTTTCTTGAGATAGTGTATAACTGTCTTACGGTTTAAATTGTGTAAGTGAATTTTGGGACAGAAACCCCCCTTCATTTATTCTTTGTTCCTTTTTGGGGAAAAAACACAAACCAACACTCCCTTGTGGGTATCTCAGAGCTTTGAAAAGAATTGTTAATTCTAGGCAAGAGAAATATGTGTGTCCTGATTTCTTAGCTGTCGTGAAAGCCATGTATGAACTGCTGCCACCAACCTGCCTGGAGGAACTGAGCTTGCTTGTGTGTAGTAAGACGCTGCGGTCAGACCTCACTGTCTCTCTTCCATCTTAGTCTCATTCCTTAAAACCAAAAACTGTAATTTCCTTTAGAAATGCTCTAGAAGACCTGTATTGTGTAGAATGATCATGTATTTATAAGCACTTCACAAATTTAGACTATAAAATGAGAAAGACTATGTGTTTTGGGGGTATTTTGCATGTTTGGTTTTGTTTTTTTCCTCCATTGAACCTTTCTGATCCTTTGAAATCTGTTGCCAGGTAGTTATTAGTGTTTTTAATTGGACTATTAATATGAAAGAAGCTGTTACCAATTATTGGCTGTCATCTGAAATTTTAAATGCTTAACTTCAAGTTATAATTTTAGTATTTGTTTTTGTTGTTTAAGAATCACAATAAATCACTGTTTTAACAAAGATGTTGATTTATAGTTGAAATAAACTAAGTAATATTTAGTGCTACCTGTAATCTGCATAGGATGAATTAGAAATAAACTCTGATGAAAAGAAAATCCCTGCTTTTTTGCAAATCTAATTGTTTAGAAATATCAGAGTAATATTGTATTTTTTTATAGAAACAAAGCACAAATCACATTCAACCTCTGAATGGATTTTTGCTTGGATATATTACAATAAACGTGGTTTCGCTGCCAGAAAAATTTAATTTTTATTTAAAATTCATTGTATTTGTTAGTTCTTGGCAATGAAGGGCAACAAACATATTTAAGTATATCTTCACTTTAACCAAACGGTAGTCTGCTCTTCTGCTCCCCATTATAGAACTGATCACCTAGACCTCTTTTAAAAGCATATACTGAGATAATGCACTCTTATTTATGGACAATTTAAACATTTCCAGATCTGTGTACTGTGGTTTTCACATACCAATGAATACAAACAGATGGTTTTAAAACGTCACTGTGCTTTTTTGGTTGAATGAGCTGCCGTTGATGTGAAATACTATGTTGCTGATGGATCACAACCCACAGCTAGGAAGTACACAGAATCTCTGTGGGCAGTGGCTTAGTGTCTGTCAAACACATACTCACCTTCCTGAGGTCACAGTGGAAGGCTCCGTGGTTAAGGGTTGTAAAGAGTATTTCTTTCTAGGTAACTTTCTCAGGTATATGTACCTGGTGGAAAACCATATAGATTGTTTTTATTTCTTACATGTTTTAATTGGACTATAGTTTAGAAATGATAGGATCTGCTAGTTACAGATTATATGCATTCTGTTATTTTTATTTCTGCAACTTAAAAACAATAAATTCTTTTTCTTTGTTTTTAGGTTAGTAACTTTTTATTTTATTGCACACTTACCAGATATTATTGCTTATTGAATATTGTGTAAACCCTTCTTTGGCCTTCCTTCATGCATTGCAGTTTGATTTAAGCCTAACCAAGCTATTGTATGTGACAGCTATATTGTATTAATAAGGAAAAAATATGTGAGTATGTGGAAACAAAGTTGTTTTAGCTTTTAATTTTTTATTACAGTCTTTAATTGAAATTTTTAAATTACAGAAGAGTAATTTGTACATCAGCGTATAGGCATTAAGTTCAGATCCTTTTGTTTAAATCTGAAAAATAAGTAAAAATATTATGCAAAGTTGATTTCACAGAACAGAATGTTACTAAGGATGTACACATTCTCATACTTTCATCACTGATTGGACTCACCTAAAGATTTTTATCATTTTAGAAGCAACTCTTTTGTGTCTCTGTCATATGTGTTCTCTTAAAGTTTTATTGAGTATATTTTAATAAAGTCTGGGTTTCTTAATGATTTATTATTTTCAGTTTTACATCAGTAGTTCTGTGGACCTCTGATATTGCCTAGCATAGTCAGCCTGTTTCTAGGAGATAACTACACATTTCAGAAATGCATTCAAAATTGTAATCATGCCATAGTGTTTCAAGGTTCTATGTTTTATATTTTGATACTATTTAGTTATAAAACTAATGGGTTAATAAGTCAACTTTTTCAAGAAACTTATGGCAGACGTATTCTTGAAATGCTGTGCATTTAAATTGAAGTAGATTTTGTTTTATATTATATAGCACTTTCACTTACTCTGTTTTTTTATCTTTTATGCTTTGCCATACCAATCATTCTAGAAATTTAGAAGTATAAACAGTTCCTTTATTTAAATGAGTTATTAGGGAAATTATTTAATTGGAAGTGAAAGTGAGCTACCTTTTCTATGTATATTTAATTTACTTTGCTATTCTATAACTTTCTTGTGATTATCATCTAGGGTCATTCGTGAAAATGTCAGTGTAAAATATGACAAACTAGGATTTTTTTTCACTAAATTTTTTTTTTCACTAAATAATGTAGAAACACTTAGTTGGTGTTTTAGTTAAACCATATCAATTTTTCAAAATAAAATTTTATAGAAGAGTTCTTTTTTCCTTTTTTAAAATTAATTAACTAATTTGTTTATTTTGAGACAAGGCCTTGCTGTGTAGTTCAGGCTGGTGTTGAACTCACTATATAACCCAGGCTGGTCTTGAACTCAACAGCGAGCCTCCTGCTTCAGCCCTTAAGTTCATTTTTGTTCCAGTGAGGGGTGCGTTTTACAGCAAGATGAGAATGTCTACTTAAATTAGAAGCTTTGTTTTCAAATATAATTGATACTTAGTACGTTTCAACTGATCTCCTTCTGTGAAGTTTCATATGATTGCAGGCTTCTTTTGTAGTTACAGACTTCTTTTACATATTCATTCTTAAACATGACCTCAGTGTAGATTACACTGATCTAGAGTTCACAGTGGGAGTTATGTGTGACTGTGCTGCACTGGGGTTTGCATCACTGAACGTTCTCAAAGGTTCACCATCACTGATCTACGCTATTACACAATTGATGTAGTAGAAAGTGCTTAGAAATTCTTTAGACTCCAAAGAGCAACATACTTTTGTGGGTTTGACCTGGGATCAGCAGATACCTCTGTCATTTCCTTGAAAATACCTCTTAAATTGGCCTTCACTAAGTTTCAAAGAGCCTGGAAAAACTAGATATGTATGTAAGCTCCCTAGGTGTGTTCTTTGTAAAGGCAGCCCAAATTCATGCAAACCGACTTATTACATCAGTTACTTTTAGACCTTAGATGCTGACTGTACCCTCAGGCAGATGCAAACTGCTTTTCACGTAACTATTCTTCTGTAAAAACCAATGGAATTACAGATCAGTTTAACTCTTTGAAATTTTAAACTTTGTAGAAAAAAATACTACCTTTGAAGAAAGAAATCCTAATGCATATAAAAGCATACTGTGATGAGTAATGGTAACACAGGTAAGAACTAAGTTTTGAGTGAAATCATTCCCTATTACTGCACTATCTGGGACTAACCCCACCCTAAATCATTGCTGTATATCACTATGAAACTGAAAAGGACAGCCACTCATCTTAAACCTTGATGTACCAATGCATACATAGTAAGGCACATAAAATATTTCAAAGAAAAAACAATACATAAGCACAGTCAGAGCCATTTTTTACTACCAGAACTTTGATGTAGATCTGAAATGAACTCCATGGTGCAGGAAAAAATGGCTGTCATTAATGTGTCCTCCCCAAGTACAACTATCTGTAGCTTTTTCTGCTTGTATCAGAAGAGATTTCAGTTCAACATGAAAATTCTACTTGAAATTACTTGAAAATCAAATCTTGGAAGAAAAAATATTTTTTAATCTAAAGGTAGATTAATTTCCTTGTGCTAGAAAAGGTTAGCAATATGGTCTTTACTTAATGACAGAAGATTCATTGTGGCGTCCCTTAGATGGCTGGCAGCTGTGTACCTAAGCTCATTGCAAATCATGTTGAAGTGATTCCAGAACTGCTTTGCCTCGTGCATTCAGCTATATCTAAAGAGAGTTTATTTTGAAAAACAAATGACAGTGGCTAAAATTTCAGATGTACTGTTCTTTTTACCCAGAACAACTCTTAAGAAGGAGAACAGTGTGTGGAATATTGCATATGAAAGAATTCTGCATGCTCAAACCAAAAATGAGCACCTTGTCTAACATATGGGGCATGCTTCATTTGGGGAGTAAATGGATAAACAAGGGAAGGAAACTGGCATGTATTGACTGATTCATTGTAGTATTTCAGATACTGAAGTAGATATTAGATACAAAATTTTAAAAGTGCGAGGTACATTTTTTGTTACAGATCTACTTTGTTTTAAACTGTTTATTTTTATTTTTTGGTACCAGGGATCGAACTTACGACCTTGTACTTGCCAGGCAGGTGCTTAATCCTGCTGAGCTAAATCCCTGGCCCTAACCTGTATCATTGCACAGTGTTTGAAAGCCAATCCCAGTGATAGGATTGTTGTGTGGTGGTGGTCCGTGATCTTCTTGATAATGGTTTGTTTTAATCATAGATTTCATTAGCCTTTCACTGTGTGCACAGCTGAATCTGAATGAGTTAAGAATTTGACTCTCTTGAAGGAACTTGGGATTTTATACAAGTAAAGCATCATCATATCAGTAATATTACACCTATTTTCCTATATGAATTTATTAGTTGTTTTAGCCCTAACATATTTTAGGTTTTAGGAAGTTCTGCTGTGTTAACATGGTAACATTGAAATGATTTAGCTGTCAGAGAAAATGGAAACTTGAAAAGCTTCCAAACTTTTTTTTTCTAAAAATCTGTATCATCTTTTTGTTGTATTTTAAGTAGAAGAAAAGTCTAGAATCAGATACATGGGTTGCAACATTTCAAGAAACAAGGACTACTTCTGTAAAATGATACAAAGTTCACAGTTTGACCACTTATTGAGAGAAAGATAATAGTTCATTATCAGTAGCTTTCAGTAATTTCAGGATGTATTCAAAGAATTAGATGGATATGAGGTTAATTTGTCTATAGAATTTCATGCCCTTTAACAATAGAAT
Source organism: Dolichotis patagonum (assembly GCA_004027295.1). Classification (NCBI taxonomy): domain Eukaryota; kingdom Metazoa; phylum Chordata; class Mammalia; order Rodentia; family Caviidae; genus Dolichotis; species Dolichotis patagonum. The sequence continues at coordinate 31,240 of PVJX010014865.1, forward strand.
TCATTCAGTTAAAGACCAGGAAATGAATATTTGTTTATTTACTATGAGCAAATACTTGTTTCATAACATGTGAATATTAAAGGAGTTATAGTAAAGGTGGGGACTGGCAGGTATATAAAACTAATACAGAAGATGAATCATTACCGCAAATTAGCCCTGTCTCAAGGTAGGGATCAGTGTTTAAACATTACAGAGCAATTTCATAAAAATAATTAAAAGTTTGTAGCATGGTGTGTGAAGTGGTATATGTAATGCCTGCCCTCATAATAGGTCGTAGTAAGTGTAACCTAGTGTTAAGTTGAGGTGTGGTTAGTGATGTCAGGGATTGTCAACAGGAATGAACAGCTTACTGAAGGCATTAGGGAAAAACTCATAGCAAATGGAGCATTTCAATGGAGTTTTTAAGAGTACCTAGAAATTTAATGTGGGTCAGGAGAAGAAATGAGGTGTATGCAAGAGTCCAGTGGCAGAAAGACCATTGAGAGTAGTTTTACAGGAATCCAGGAAATCAGTAACAAAGATTGCATTAAGACAGACCAGTGGTGGTAGAGGAGCAGAATAGTGTACAGTTGCCTATGGTACAGTAGAGAAAATTGAATGATCTCTTTTACTTCTGAAACACTTTCATTAGCCTCGTCATGATGCAGACAAGATTTACATATGCTGAAGTATAGAGATCATTTTGAGGAATAAATGAGATAGTATGAATGTGAGGTATTTTAAACAGTATTACCATAGATGGCATTAATAAGCTTACGGAAAGTTTGTGAGTTCCATTTTAAACCTGCTGAATTAGTGTTTTCTGCAGGACATTCAAGTGAAGTTGTCCAAAAAACATTTGAAATGGGTCTGGTGATCAGCGGGGAGGACTAGACACAAATCTGAGAGTCATGATTCTGTAGACACAGTTGGAGCCATGGAAGTATGTAAGCTTGGCCAGGAAGAGTGGACAAAGGTCTAGTAGAGTTTCACAATTTGAGTACTAACACATAGAGACTCCATTCATGATTTCAACCAATCTGTACCAAGTATCTACACCAGCCAGGCAAACTTCTTGGCACTGAGGGCCTTGCATGGGGCAATCAAGGGTCTTGCCTTCATGGAAACTAGCATTTGAAGGGTAAGCTGGCAGGTCAGCAGGCAGGAAGTCTCCTCTGATTAAGCGTCTTCATGGTATTAAGCTTTTAGGTAGAATCACCTGGAAATACGTATGAAATTAATTATAAGAAGTACAAAAATGACTTATACCTGTCTTTATGTCAAAGATAACTGTACTTTTTAAATCTTTTAATTTTGAGGCGTACAATAAAACACTTGTACAGTTTGACACATTTTTATAAATGTGTACAAGCATGTTAATTGATACTGTAAGCAAGATGGGACTGTTTCCACTACTGTTAAAAAAAAAAGTCTTTGTCTCTTTGTAGCTGATTTTGCTCACCTTCCTTGGCTCTAGAAAACCATAATATTCTTTCTGGCACTAAAGCCTTTTTAGGAATTTCATATCAATGGAATCTTATAGCATAAATGTGTGGTGTTAGACTTCTTTTACTCAATATATTTTCCAGATTCATTTACAGTCTACGGCCATGCCACCCTGAACGCGCCTGATCTCATCAGATTCATTTACATTTTTGTGAATCAGTATTTTGTTCCTTTTTATTGCCAAGTACCAGTCTGTACCACAATTTGTTTATCATTTCACCTGTTAAGGGGCATTTGGGTTGTTTCCAGTTTGGAATTACTACATACAAGGCTATTTTTGAACATTCATATGCACAATTTTATGCAGACATATGTTTCCAGTTCTCTGGGAAAAATACGATGGAGTGGAATTGCTGTGTCATATGGTAAGTGTGCATACAATTTTATATGTAGAATAAACTGAGATCTTTTTCAGTGTATCATATCATTATATTCCTATCAGCAGTGTATGAGGGTTCCATACATGTGGTCATTCTGTTGAGGTTATAGTAGTATATCATTGATAATTTTAGTTAGTATTCATTGGTGATGAATCATGTGAGTTTTTCATGTGCTTATTATTGTTTTTTTTTTATCTTAGTGAAGTGTCCCTCTTTTACCCAGCTTCTAACTGGAATTTTTCCTTATTCCCGTTTTCATAACATTCTTTGTTTCATGAATGGAATTTATTTGCATTGCAAACATTATCTCCTTGCCTGTGACTTGTCTTTTTAATATTTTAATGTGGTCTTTTGAAACACAGACGTTTCCAATTTTGATAAAGTAAAATTTTTACGTTTTTCCTCTATGGTTATTCCATTTTGCTCTTATCTAAGAGATCTCTGACTACCCTAAGTCTTAAAAATATTTTCTTATGTTTTTTTAGAGACATTTGATAGTGTTAGCTTTAATGTTTAATGCTAAGACATATTTAATATTTAAAGTTAATTTTTGTATATGGTATGAGGGTTGAAGCTTAGTTTTTCTATTTTAGTATACGTCCTCCCAAAGGAGGCACAATTTTTCCTTATTGGATAGCTATAGCTAGTATTTTCAGCATCATGTACATAATGTGTTATGTTTTTCTCCGCCTGCTATCAAGATACCTGTTTATCTTTGGTTTTTACCAGTTTGACTGTGCTATGTCTAGGAATATTTTAATAAAGTTTAGGGCTTACTTAGTTTTATAAAATTTTAAGTTAGTTTTAACTAATCTTAGAAAGATTTTAGCTACTGTTTTTTTTTTCCCCAAATTTTTTTCTGTACTTTTGTTTTCCTCCCGTTACAGAATTCCAGTCAGACATATGTTGATACTGTTCCAGAGATCTCTTTATTTTTTCTTTAATCTTCAGGACTGTTTCATTTTTGTTTTGATCTGTTTTAAAGTTTACTGATTCTGCCCATTTGTCTCCAAATTTTCTTTTGACTCCATATAATTTTTTTTTTGGTACCCAGGATCGAACTCACAACCTCACGCTTGCCAGGCAGGTGCTTAAGCAACTGAGCTAAATCCCCGGCCCCAGACTCCATATAATTTTAATTTCAGTTACAGTATTTTTCATATCTAACATTTACATTTGCGTTTTAAAATATTTCTGTTGCGATTCCTTCTCTGTATGGCTATTGATTTCTTACTTTTCTTTAATTCTTTCAACATCTTTGTTTTAGCTACTTTGAAGATTTTGTCAGCTAAATCAAATATGAGCCCTGTATGAGTCAGTGTCTATTGATTGCCTTAATCATGTGGTTCACATATTTCCTTTCCTTTTTTGTTTTTGTTTTTGTTTTGTGTTTTGCATTGTCTTTTGTTTGAAAAATGGACATTGTGATAATATGTAGCAACTATGGTTCTTTTCTTTTCTTCTTCTTTTTTTTTTTTTTTTGGTACCGGGGATTGAACTCATGACTCGAACTTGCAAGGCAGTTGCTTATGCTGCTGAGCTAAATCCCCAGCCCTCTTTTCTTTTCTTTCGCAGACTGTCTTTTGTTTTTGTCCAGTGATCAAATTGCTTAGACTAAAACTACAAAATTCCACCTGGTGCTATCCCTTGACAAATATTGCAGTTATTTCCTTCTCAAACTGTAGTTTTGTTGAATAATACAGGTGCAGACAAGTAATTTGAGCTAGTTTATTCTCATATTTGGGGCCTACTCTTTTTGTGTGTCCTAGCGTCTAGCATTTACCTTCTAAATTTCTAGCTAATATAATAGCCTCATGCCCTCTGATACATTATGGTAGTAAAACTTTATGTAATTTTCTGTCATTTGAGCAATATGTAGCTTGGAGACTGCATTCAACACACAAAGTAACAAACTTTCATATCTCAACCAGATCTCACTGGTTTCTGCCTACTTTCACATTAGACCCTTTGAGATCTCCCTTTGCGTATGTAATCAGTCAGCCAGGATTTCAGAAGAGTCTGTATTCTACTGATATTTTTAAAATATTCATTGAATTTATCCATCAATTACCAATTTGTAATCTTTGCATCCTTCCCAAGAAAATAATTCAAAATGTGGAAAAATCTATGAAAGTGTCCATTGCATAGTGGATTATATAAGAAGTCAGTGCCTTGAACAACAACAACAAAAATTTTAAGTTTTGGAGACCAGAGGTCTAAAGTCAGCATCAGCAGAGTTGGTTCTTTAGAGGTTGTGAAGAAGAATCCATTCTGTGCCTTTTTCTAACTTCTTACGATTTTTAGTAATTCTTACTTTTCTTGGCTTTTAGATACATCATTTTGGTCTCCATAAGTTTTCCATTCCCTGTTTTCTCACCTCTCCTTCTGAGACTCTGTTTACATGCATCTGTAATATTGTTCCTGATTACTGAGACTATTCTTGTTTTTTTTTCTCTGAATGTCAAATTAAATCAGTTTCAGTGACCAGAACATTCACTGACTTCAACTTTGGATAGTGTGTTCTCTATCTTTTGATTTTCCATATGCTGCTTTTTAGTAGCTTCTATTTCTCTAATGGGATTTCCTGTCTGTTCATTCATTACAGACATATTTTCTTTTGCTTTCCCTCTATATAGTTAGTCTACAAGCAGTAACACCTTTTCTGCTAATTAGTGTCTGAATCTATTGGGTTTGAGTCTCTCATTTGGCTTTTCTCTTAAGTATGATCACTTTTTCCTGTTTATTCTGTGTCAGTTAATTTCAGATTATATTCTACCTCTTTTGAGTGGTACATTATACAAACTCTAGATTCTGTTATTCTGAGTATTTTCGAGTTTTATTTTCTGAGTACCCTGTCTAGATTTAAACTCTAAACTTTGTCTTTCTCTTAAACTTGCTCTTCTGTCAGCTTCTGGGTCAGTAATGTCACTTGGTTACTTTGTCCACTGCTATGTAAAATGTTATGAAAAAGAAGCTAATAGAGTTAGCATTTAGATGGTTACTGCTTCCATTTATTTATTTGTTTGTTTGGTTTGGTTTCTTGAGACAGTGTCTTGTTACGCGGTTCAGGCTGACCTTGAACTCACTTTGTCAGGCAGACTGGTCTCAAATTCACAGCAGTCCTCCTGCCTTGGCCTCCCAAGTACTGGAATTATAGTCCTGGCACTGCTTACTTTTAGAGTAGCTTCAGTGAAAACTTTTTGTAATACAGCAAATGATAAGAGCATCAGGTGTTATGTATGGCACATACCTGTCATTCCAGCATTTGGGAGGCTGAGGCAGGTGGATCACCACGAGTTTAAGCCAAGCCTAGGTTACACAGTAAATTGAAGGACAGTCCAAACTATGTAGTGAAACCCAGACTCATAATAAATTAATAAACAAACTAAATGGTAGAGGAAAAATTTGAAATATGATAGTACTACCTCAGAGTAAAAATAGAAATATCTAAAAAGTAATGTCAGTGGTGGTATTTGCTACCAATTTGGGCTTGCAACTTACAAAGCAGTGTATTTCTTCTGATCCTTCTAATCCCAGTAGAATATATTAATTTTTCTTGCTTTCAATTTCATGGTCATCATTATCTTCCTTGTTGAGCATGCATTTACTTTTTGCTCTCTAAAAGTCTTACTTAGGTAGGAAACTAACTTTTCTTTTTCATGATTCTTTGGATGTTGTAGGATTCCAGGTTTTTAGACCAGAAATATATTTTTTTCTGTATCAGAGGTACAGGGCACCATATCACTACAGTGACTTTTATTTTTCTAATTAAGAGGGCACGTTAGCTTTCTGTCACTGTCACAGGATACCTAACGTAATTCATGTGTAAGCAGGAAAGATTGGCCCATAGTTTGAGAATTTCACTCCCTGGTCTTGACCCTGTTGCTGTAGGCAACATAGTGTCAGCATAGTACAACATGGCAGGAGCATGTGGTGGGGGAGGTCTGCTCACCTCTATACAACAAGGAAAGAAGAAGAGGGAGAGGAAGGAGCCCGTATCTTAACAGTCACTTCGGAAGTAATCGCCAGTGACCTAACATCTCTCCAGTCTAGAGGTTCATCCATCTAGTAGCGCACTGACTGGAGGCCAAGCCTTCAGTACGTGGACCTTTGCTGACACATTCAAGATCCAGACTATCGCAGAAAAAAATGTAGTCTCCATTGACTCTTTCATTATTTAAAAAGATCCTCTTAATATAAAACTCTGATATGCATAGGAAAATTTAAAAGTATCTGTTACCTCCTGTAACAGTCTCTTGACTTCTTTCATAGCTCTTAAAGTCTTCACTCAAGGTTTTATTTCCTAAATGGCTCCTAAAAAATTTTGTACTCTTGAGAGGAAAACAGTAAAGCATTACTGAGATTAATCTTCACTGTTATAGAACCGTAATTTAATTATCAGTGTATACCAATCCACAAATCTTACTCATATTTTGTTGCTTTTCCTATTATTCTTTTCTTTGGGATCAAGCCAGAATCCTACTTTGCATTTAATTTTTTTTTAAAATTTATTTTAAAAAGAGAAAAGTCAGAAAAGAAGAACAAAAAGCAAAAAGCATAAACAACAACAAACTCAAAACAATGTCAATATAGGTTTTCACAGCAGAATGAAAGAAATTTAACAATGGTTGTTATATTACATATTTTTCTTTTTTTTCAAATAAATAAAAGAAAATTAAAGAGAATAGAAAAGCAGAAAAGGGTAGAACAATACCGAATTCAAGGCATTCAAAGGAAGAAAAAAAAAATCAAAGCATAAATAGTGGCTAGACACTCAGACATTGACAGCACAAATCATTCTGTTCACTGTTCCAACAGAAATTCAGTAACATGGTCAACTATCTTAATCACTATACATTTCATTATACTCTTTACAGTACTTTGCTTCCCTTTCACTTTCACAGTATCTATCATACTGTTTGGATCCCAGTATTGGGTCAGTTTTTGTTATTTTTTACACTAGAGAGATAATGTGATATTTACTCATGTGAGTCCTGTTTATTTCACTAATGAGGATATTTTCAAGTTGGCTCCATTTACCTTTAAAGGCTTCAAGATCATCATTTTTATGGCTGAGTAATATTCCATTGTATAAAAAACCACATTTTTTTCATCCACTCTGCAGTTGATAGGAATTTTGGTTGTTTCCAAGATTTAGCTATCACAAATTGTGCTACTGTGAACATGGGTGCACATATATTTCTGTGACATGACCTTTTAAATTTTTCTGGGAAAATACCCAGGAGGGGGATAGCTGGATTGAATGGAACCTCCAAACCTAGGTTTTTAAGGAATCTCTATACTGATTTCCACAGTGGTTGCACCAGTCTGCACTCCCACCAACAGTGGAGCAGTGTTCCTTCTTCCCCCGCATCCTCACCAACATTTGTTATCAGTTTTCTTGATGGCAGCCATTCTTTCCGGGGTGAGACGAAATTTCAATGCTGTTTTAAGTTGCATTTCTCAAATGACCAGTGATGGTGAACATTTCTTCATGTATTTATTTGCCATTTGTATATCTTCATCTGAGAACTGTATGTTCATCTCCGATGCCCATTTTTGGAGAGAGTCTTTGAATTTGGGGGGTTGATGTTTTTAATTCTTTTATATGTTCAGAATATAAGTCCTTTGTCTGAGGGATTGTTGGCTAAAATTCCTTCCCATTCTGTGGGTTTTCTTTTCACTCTGTTGGTGATTTCTTTTGAAGTGCAGAAACCTTTTAGTAATATGAGATCCCAATTGTTGATTCTCTGAAGTGTTTCCCATGCAGTTTGCATTTTATTCATGAATTCTCTGCCTACCCCTATGTCTCCAAGATTTCTACCTAGCTTGTCCTGCAGTAGATTTAGTGTTTCTGTTTTAATGTTTAGATTCTTGATCCATTTTGACTTTAGTTGAGTGTATGGTGATAGGCATGGGTCTATTTTCAGTCTTCAGCATGTGAAAGCAAATTTTTCCAACACCATTTATTAAAGAGGCTATGTTTAGCCCCTCTGTCAAGTATAAGGTGGCTGAGTGTCTTTGTAGTCATGTTTATATCTTCTAATCTGCTCCATTGATCCTCAGGTCTATTACTTTGCCAGTACCATGCTGATTTTATGACTGTGGCTTTTCTGTAGGGTTTTTATCATGAATGGGTGTTGGACTTTAATCAAAAGCTTTTTCTGCATCTATTGAAATGATCATGTGATTTTTATTTTTGGCTCTGTTGATGTGGTGTATTATATTAATTGATTTGAGTATGTTGAACCATCCCTGCATTCCTGGAATAAATCCCACCTGGTCAGGTGTATAATCTTCTTAATGATTTTCTGCATTCTATTTGCCCATATTTTTATTGAGCATCTTTGCATCAATGTTCATTAGTGAGATTGGTCTGTAGTTCTCCTTTTTGGTAGGGTCTTTCTTTGGTTTTGGTATCAGGGTAATACTTGCCTCCAAGAGTGATTTAGGCAGGACTGCTTTTGTTTCAATTTCATTGAAGAGGTTAAGGAGTGTTGGCATTAAATCTTCTCTAAATTTCTTATAGAATTCAGCTGTGAATCCATCAGGACCTGGGCTTTTCTTTGTTGGTAAGTTTTTAATAACATTTTCGATTTCAGTAGCTGCTATTGGGTTATTCAAAATTGTTATATCTTCTTGATTGTGCTTGGTAGTTCATGTTTCTAGAAATGTCTGTTTCCTCTGTGTTTTCCCCCCTATGTGAGTAAAGATTTTCAAAGTAGGTGTTCATGATTGTTGATTTTCTACAGGATCTGTAGTAATTTCCCTCTTTTCAGTCCTTATTGCATGGATTTGGGTTTTTTCTTTCTTTTTTCTTGATAAGGTTGACTAGGGGTTTATCAATTTTGTTTATCCTCTCAAAAAACCAGCTCTTTGATTCATTAATTCTTTGTATTTTTTTGTTTTAATGCATTAATTTCTGCTCTAATCTTAACAATTTCTTCTCTTCTATGAGCTTTGGGTTTGACTTGCTCTTCCTTTTCTAGGAGCTTGAGATGTAGCATTAGGTTATTTATTTGTGCTCGTTCCGTTTTCTTGATGTGACTATTTATTGCTATATATTTTCCTCTTAGGACTGCTGTCATTGAGTCCCAGAGGTTACAGTATGATGTGTCTGCATTTTCATTATATTTTAGGTATTGTTTTATTTTTTCTTTAATTTCATCTAACCCACTGGTTATTCAGAAGGTTGTTATTTAATTTCCAAGAATTTATGCAGGTTTTGCAGTTTTCTTTGCCATTGATTTCCAATTTTAGTGCAGTATGATCAGATTTTATGCATGGGATAATTTCACTCCGTTTGCATTTACTTAAGAATGCTTTATGAGTTAATATATGGTCTATTTTAGAGAATGTCCCATGTGCGGCTGAGAAGAATTTATATTCTGATGTGGTTGGGTGGAACACTCTGTAAATATCCACTAAGTGATTCAGTTCTGTTATTCCTTTGCTGACTTTTTGTCTAGTTAATCTATCTCTTTGTGACAGTGGGGTGTTAAGGTCTCCTATTACAGTTGTATTCTTGTGTACTTGGTTTTTCATGTCCATTAGTATTTATCTTATATAGTTGGGTGCTTCTGTATTTGGTGCATATATTTATAATTGTTAGTTTTTCCTTTTGTAGTTTTCCACTTACAAGTATGTAGTGGCCTTTTTTTGTCTCTTTTAATCCTTTTAGGTTTGAAGTTCACTTTGTCTGCAAACAGAATAGCTACCTCTGCTTTTTTCTGGGTTCTTGTTGCATGGAATACTGTTTTCCATCCTTTAACTTAGTCTATGAGTTTGTTTTTGAGTCAAATGTGTTTCTTGGATACAGCATATTGTGGGGGCCTGTTTCTTGATCCGTTTCTGTCAATCTGCTTCTTTTGCCAGGTGAATTAAACCCATTTACATTTATGATTATTACTGATATGTATTGGCTTGACTTTGCCATATTATGTTCCTGTGGTTGGTTTCCCGCTTTGCTCCCTTGTTTAATTTCCTGTCCAGGCTGGTGGTTTCTTTCTGTTGTTGTTCTGGCGATTGTGGTCATTTTTATCTCTTTCTAGTATGTCTTTCACTACTCCTTCTAGGATTGGTTTGGTAGATATGTAATTTCTTTAGTTGTCCTCAGGTCCAAAATTCTATCCTCATCTTCATTTAAATGGTTTTGCAGGCTTTTAATGCAATTTTTTGTTTCTTGTTTATCTCTTTGAATTTGTTTCATTGATTCTGCTTGTTTTCTGCATTGTTCATTCAAAGTTTCAATCAATTTCCCATGCTTCTGTATTTTTTAATCTATTTCTTCTCTAGCTATGTTGAGCAACTCACTTACTAAGGTTGTTACTTCTGTCTTTACATAAGCCATTACTTCTAATTTGATTTCCTCTATAGCCTCATGGATTTGTTTCTTTACTTCATTTGCTATTTTTTCAGAGATTTCTGGTGTATGACTTTTAAAGTCCTCTTTCGTCTGTTTTTGCACCTGATGGACTACATGTTTTGAGATTGCATTTTGGTTTTTCTTTTTGTCATTTACACCTTCTGGCCCAAGATCTGGTTATTTAGTCCCAATAGTCACAAGTGACAGCAGTGTACCTCCTGGGTCCTACTCTGCTGTTGATGTCCACGTGATTGTTGGGTACATAGTGACCGGAACCTACTGGAGTGTTTTGTCTGGGCAAGGGGCCAAAAAGCCTCCCGTGGAACCAGCACTGACAGTCCACCGTAGTTCAATCATTCTGCGAGGCACCTTCCTCTACACTGTGGCAGCAGTAGGGGCAGCAGTGGGCAAGCACGCCCAGCAGCGCGAGCTGGGGCAGAGCTCGGTGGTCTCCTCCGTCCAACGCCTTCCTCCCATGCTGCTACCATGGCAGCGAGGAGGCCAGAATGCATTTAATTATTACATCTCCTAAGTCTTTCTAACCAACTAAGAGTTCAGTCTTGCATAATCTTACTTTTGAAGAATATTGATCACTTACTTTGTAGAATGTTCTTGAATTTGAGTTTTTCTGATGTTTTTTCTTTTTCTTTTTTTTTTTAAATAATTTTATTTAAAGAGAAAAAAACAAAACAAAACAGAATAAAGGGTAGCAACAATACAGTATTCCAAGGAAAAAAGGAAAAGAACAACAACAAAAAAACCTAAGAAATTATTGCTTGACAAATTACATACTGACTTATTGGAAATAGTTGTTCAATTTGCAAAGTTAAAACATGTAAAGTAGACATTCAAACAGTGAGACTGTTAACAGTTCTGCTCCACAATCTGACAAAAACAGCAACATGGTCATCCATCTTACCCATGCAAATATACATGCAATTATATCAAAAGGGTAGAATTAAACACCACAAAACAGAGCAAAGTGGATCACAAGAAAGCAATGTAAGAGACAAAAATTTCAAAAGTAGACAATCGGAGATATTCACTCTCTATCATATTGACTCTTGTTTTCTTCCAAATAATTGTCCATATTGTCACATACAGGGAATTCACACGAAACAACCTAGTATGGAATTGATCTGAGCAGGACGAGGAGGGCATTTCAGGTCTTCAAGACCAGACATTAGGGAAGCCAAGAATGGCTGTCATAGTGTCTCTCATTCTCCTCAAAACAGCTGTCCATACCTTAATGTGTGTTGAACTTAAACAAGGCAAAGCAAGCTAAGATGACTTTGAACAAAAAGTGATAGTTTTGCTGGACTTCACATCATGACATTATGGAGTCAGCACTGGGTATTGTAGTGTCTCTTTTTCTTCAAAGTAGTTGTTCATTTCAACATGTGTTATATAGTTGGTTCTTGTAAACTGTTTATAAGCTCTACACATGCGTGAGTCTCTACATGTATATATATATCATTTCTGTATTAGCAGGAAAAACAAAACAAAACAAAGCAAGATAAAACAAAACAATTCCTAGAAAAGCATGAGGCAAAAAAGTCACATAAAACCTCAGTACAAGGTGATCTACAATGGTTACCATGGTGTCTCAGCAGTGTATAACAACATTAATAAAAATGAAGCATTAGAGACATTATAAGATTTCAAAAGCAAGTAATGATCAAACCAGAGTGGGTATCTTAGTGAATCTTGTTATCTTCAGTGTAGTTGCCTATACACTTAGATTTGATGCTATCCATCATAACAGATTTAAATAAAATCAGTCAATACAAAGTAGCAATCTAACAAACCAGATTCAAATAAGATCAGTCATAATAAGACAGTGTAAGTTATAAAGGGCTTCAGATTAAGCTGATAGGAAAATTAGGGGTGATTACCATAATGTGTCCTCTTATTTTTGGGATAGCTGACCATGTCCTCAAGTCTAGTGTAAGTAGACAAACTGGAACAGCACGTAATCCATCCAAGCAGAGTGGTGAGAATAATGTAAATTTTAAATCTTGTTACCCCATTAACAGTATCCTCTGCCTCTCTTTTTTAGACAGTTCCTCCCCTTTCACTCCCATGGGGTGCACTGCGTGTTTTGGGTCCCACTGCCTCCCTATATAGAGCAGCTCAATGGACCCTATCTCCTGATCTACTCTACCTGTGTTTCTCTCTGTTAGTATTTCGAGGCCCTCTATACTAGAGATTATAGCTAATCTTCTCTGTCTCATTTCTGCTATTCTATTTTTCTGCCATTGATAGTCTATTTTTCTCTTCCACTCCACTGTCTGCCTCGTTCACTGAGGCCTCTCTGCCACTGTCCCTGAAATGCTCATATTCTTGTTCTCTCTCCCTAGAATGTCCTTCAGTATTTTTTGTAGGGTTGGACTGGTGGTCACAAATTCTCCTAGTT
>PVJX010014866.1:0-19049 GCA_004027295.1 Dolichotis patagonum
CCAACTGCTGTCCTGCAGGCCCATGACGGGTAAGGCTCGGTTAGGGTTCACATATAGAGTCCACGTCCTAAGACAGGCGCTGTCTTCACAAGGCCTGCCATACTCCTCATTTTATAAAGTAATAAGGGAGGAGATGTAGGGAGCGGCATGATAGCCTCACTGCTGCCGCCCCATCCCACCCTCCTGTGGGCATTTGGTGCGTCTGCCTACATTGCCCATGATCCTCTCTGCCTGGCCGGACATGACTGCGACCTATCCGGTCTCTCCACAACATCTCTGCCTGATGACAACTTCCTGCCCTCACCCTATATAAACTACGTTCACTTCCTCAATAAACGAGACTTGATTGGAATTGCTCGACTTGTCTCCGTCTCTCTTTCCTCTTGTCCCATTTTCATCCCATCCCCGTTCCCCCTCCAGGTTAGACCCACGGATTGATCCGCAGGCCGGATCAATATACACAGTAGTTAAATTGACAACACGTATTATTTAACGTTAAACTGAAAAGCCTTTTCGTTACCCCATCAGTTTAAGTGTTAAATCTGTCTAACCAGTCCTTTATCTTGAACTGTTATATATTAAACAGCAGCCCAGCAGCATGTTAATGAAGATTTGGACATCTTGCCAACATTTAAATGTCTTCTAGGTAAACACATTATATAATGTATTTTATACTACAAATTTTCTACAGTGCTCTGTTCATCAAGTTTTAAATTTAATAAATAATACTTGGTAAATGCTATCTATAAAAAAGTCATCAGTCGAAAGACTTAACTTTTACTTCAAACTTAGTTCATTCATCACAAAACCTCCTTAATGACCAGGAGGCACCTACCATAAAAACTTTATTCTCACAGTGTTAGCCATGCTTGTTTATATTAACAGATTAACTATTTTAAAGATTGAAACTGTTTCTGTTTAAAAGAAAACCCCTTTAAAGTTGGGAGTGGTGGTAAATGCCTGTAACCCAAGCACTCATGAAGCAGAGGCAGGATTGCCATGAGCTCCAGGTCAGTTTGAACTATTAAGGCAGCAAGATACTGTTTCAAAAAACAAAAACCAAACCAAACAAAAAAATCTTCAATAAGACTTCAGTCTTGCACAAAGCTGCCCACCAACATAAAAATCAACACTGTTAAAAGAGTTTGATACAGAAAGGACCCAATGTCAGCCACCCAACAATTAAAAACCAATTTAATTTGTTTACATGAACTATTAATGGTAAAGCTCCTATGGTTTTGGGCTTTAGGGGAGAATTTATAGTTCCAGAGCCTGTAATCTAATTCCAGACACAACAGTACTTTCTATAAAGACTCCTAACAATAAGGCAGGCATACTTGAACCAGAAATCTTATCAAATGTAAAACAGCTTCACTTCTGGGAAAATGGCAGAGTAGGCAGCAGAGAAAGTCTCTCTGAGATTTAGTGTCTAGACACTGCAATACAGCAACATGAGGAAGAAAAGAGGGAAGTCAGTTCCCTGAACCCAGGAAATATCTAGATTAAGATTAAAGCCCACAGAGAGAGTGAAAAGAGAAACTTCAATGAAGCAGAAGGAGGTGGCAAATGGCACCTTCTCCATGAGCCCAGACTAATTACATGGAAGGAGGCAGTTCAAACCTGCAGATGTATGGCAACTGCTAGCCATCACAGAGGCCATCACAGAGACTGAACCTGGTGGACTGCAGTGGCTGGTGAGTCATGCAGAGGTTCCAATATTCCTTGGGAAAGGGCAACTGGCTGGGAGCAATCTTAGAGAGGGGCCAAATGAGCTGGGAACTCAGAACAACTGCTGGCTCCATCTAGTGGCCCCCAGTTGAGTTAAAGCCCATAGAAGGTACAACACTTCTGCAGACTAAAAGGATCTGATTCCAGCTCGTGGCCAGAAACCAGCCTAAACTTCAGGGAAAATAAGGGTGCAGGTGTGCTGAGATTATCCATTATCAGTATAAAACTAAAGCTGGCTTGCTGGGATTAATCAACACAGATCTGGACTCTGTCCACATTGTTCACCAACAATAGCACAGACATATCTTGAAGTAGACCCCCCCCTTCTCTCTGTCTCTCTGCTGTTGGTTGGTTGGTTGGTTGGTTTTTTTCTTCATTACTTGTTCCTGTTTTTATGGTTCCTAATTTTTCTGTGGTTATTGCTCAGCTATGTTCTTTATATTTCTTCCTTTTCTGTTTCCCTCTTGGAATCTGCATTAGTTTCCCAAGGTTTGTATGATCTTCCTTTGTCCTTCAGTTTTCCTTCTGATGTTTTCCTCTTCTATTTTTTTACCCCTAACCCATTTTAAATTTTCTCTCCTGAGGATAAAATTGGCATATTGAGGGCCTATTTACTGCATATAATTTTCTAGCTTATTACAAATTTTGTTATACAACCACAAATCCAGTTCATACAATTAAAGGTGGAAAATTAATATTTACCTCAGTTTGTCATTTTCTAGGCTTTGTTTGATGCTGTTGTTACTGCTGATTGTACTGTGTTAGCCAAAGTGAAGTAACTGTTCTAACCAGTTGTTTCTCCTGATATACCATGATTGAGACTACCTAAGAATCATAAAAAATAGTATAGCCCAGTGCCAAAAGAAACACAGACCTGGCCAACCAAATAGGCAGCCACTTTCCATCCCCCATAAATTGAAGAGGTAGGATCTTTTCATAGACTCAAAAACCAAAACCCTCCTATACCTGGAAAACACCTCTGACAGTTATTTCCTAAGGGTTTTAAATGCTAGCAAGAAAGCTACTTGCCATAGGCAATTTACAAGTATCAACCCAGGAATTAAACTAAAACAAACAAAAGAAAGAAGGAGGAAATGAAAAGACACTTAAACAAGATGTAATACCAGCTCACCAAAGGCAAACCAAGGGGGAAAGCAGTAGCATAATCCAAAAGCCACCCACCTGGCCTCTTTGAAGTGGTAACAGTGCAAATGAATGAGGCTCTAGAAAAAATCAGATCAGAAATAATTATTCACATAACTACAGAAATGATGACCACAATGAAAGACGTGCTTAGTGACTCTGAAACAGATAAAGATATAAATAAATAAATTGGCTTATTAATGAAATGATGTAAACCATGAATGCCCAACATAGGAAAGAAACAGAATTCATAAAACAGATTCAAACAGGTGCCTAGGACACTAAAATTTCTATTGAAAGTATATGCAGAAAATGACCTAGTGTGAGTGCAGAATCTCAGATACAGAAGATAGACTTGCAGTTAGCAATCATGAAAAGAAAGATTTCTTAAGAACAGCAAAAGACCACAAGAAATCACTCCAGCAGCTAAATGATGCAAAAAAGAATAACATAAATTTGATCATAGTCAATAGTGCAAATAACATAAAAAACCTGTTCACAGACATCATGGCAGAAAACTTCCTTGGCAGGGAAAAACAATTTGACATACAAATAAGTGAGGCACACAGCACTCCATTAGCCATGAATGAAAATAAAAATGTACAGCAAAGCATACAATAGTCAAAATTCCAGAAATTCAACATAAGAACAGAATTATTGAAGGTTGTTAAAGAAAAGAGGCAATTCACCTGTAAAGGGAGCGCCTTTGGAATCATAGCAGACTTCTCAACACAAACGCTCAACTAAAGAAGAGCTTAGAGTGATGTATTTCAAATCATAAAAGGAAACAACCTCCAACCTCCAGCCAGAATGATGTATCCCACAAAACCACCTTTCAAAATTGATGGAGACATAAGATATTTCCATGACAACACCTGAGGAAATTCATGAACAACAAATCAGGACATTCTAGAAAAAGGTAACAAGGATTACAACATAATGAACCCCAACAGAAGGAATCTACTAGGCAAGACAAACAAGTAAACAGACTGAAAAAAAATGGAGCAAACAACAGGAAGATAACATGACAAAGATAAATCAATACATATCAGTTATAACCATTAGTATTAAAGGTCTTGACTTGTCAGGGATTTAGCTCGGCTGCAAAGCACCTGCATGGCAAGCACAAGGTCCTGAGTTCAAACCCCAGAACCAAAATATAAAAATAAAATAAAATAAAATAAAATAATCAAAAGAAAAAGACTGACAGAACAGATCAAAAAGCAAAATCCAACAATATGCTGCAAACAAGAAACATACTTAATTCAAAAGGAAATTCACAGACTGACAGGCAAAGGTGGAAAACATTACTCCATGCAACAATAACCCAGAAAAAAGCTAGAGTAGCCATTCTACTTGCAGACAAAATGAATTTGAAGCCAAGACTTAAGAGACAAAGAAGGTCACTATATCCTTGTAAAAGGAATAATCCAAGAGGAAGACTTAACAATCATAAATATATATATACAACAAGCTGGAAATTTAGCTCAGTGGCTTAAGCACTTGCCTGGTAAGTGCAACAAATACTATATATATGCAACAAATACTAGTGCACCAAACTATATAGAGTATTAGTGGATATGAAAAAACAAGCACTAACACAACTGTGACAAGGAAGCTCAACATGCCACTGTCACAAATAGATCAACTAGACAAAAAAATGAGATATTGGAACTGAATGAATGTTTTGAACAAATAGACTTAGTAGATACGTACAATGTTCCACCCCACAACATCAGGATACACATTCTTCTCAGTTGCACATGGGACATTCTATACAACAGAACACAAACTAGCTCATAGAACATACTTAATAAATGCAAAGGAAATGAAATTATCCAACACATATTATCAGGCCAATTTGAAATCAATGGCAAAAGAAATCATGAGAACTTCATAAACACATGGAAATTAAGTAACACCCTCCTGAACAACCCGTGAGTCACAGATGAAATTAAAAAAGAAATTGGACAATTTCAACAATTAAACGATAATGCCAGTACAACATACTGGAACTTATGGGACATGATGAAAGCAGTCCTACAAGGGAAATTTATAGCAATGAATACTCATATCAGGAAAACACAGAGTGAGCTCAAATAAACAACTTAATGTTGAACCTCAAGCTTCTAGAAACAAAAGCAAAGTCAAGCCCAAAGCTCACATGAGGGAAGAAATTAAAAGATCAGAGCAGAAATTAATGCAATGGAGACTAAGAAAACAATACAAAGAATCAATGAATTGAAAAGGTGGTTCTTTGAAAAATTACATGAAATTAACAAACCCTTAGCAACTTCATCCAAAAAAAGGAAAAACTCAAATCCATGCTATTAGGAATGAAAAGGGTGAAATCAAAATAGATCCTATAAAAATCCAAAAGATCATCTATACCTACTTTAAGAACTTATATTCCAGGGCCGGGGATTTAGCTCAGTGGCATAAGCACCTGCCTGGCAAGTGCGAAGTCATGAGTATGATCCCCAAACTCCACCAAAAAAAAACCCTTATATTCCAAGATGAAAACTGCAGAAGAAATGTACAGACTCCAAGATACATATGAACTACCAAAGCTGAATCAAGATATTAAAAAAATCTAAATAAACCAGTATCAGTCAATAAAACTGAAGATATAATTAAAAACCTACCAAAAAAGCCCAGGCCCTCACAGATTCACTGTTGAATTCAACAAGAAATTTACACAAAAGCGAATGTCACTATTCCTCAAACTCTTTAATGAAATTGGAAGGGATGTAATTTTCCGAAATTCATTCCTGGAAGCAAGCATTATTTAGATACCAAAACAAAGAAGAACACAACTAACAGAAAACCACAGGCCAGTCTTCCTAATGAACATAGATGCAAAAAATTCTAAGATACTGTCAAACAGAAAGCAGCAAATCATCAAAAAGAATATATACCCATGACCAAGTAGGATTCATCACAGGGATGAGGGACAGTTCAACGTACACAATCAATAAATGTAATATACCATATGATCATCTCAAAAAATGCAGAAAAACTACTTGACAATAAATGTAATACACCATATGATCACCTCAAAAAATGCAGAAAAAGCATTTGACAAAGTCCAGCACTCATGATAAAAACCTTCCAGAAAATTGGAATAGATGGTGTACATCTCAATCTGATTTAAAAAAAAAAAAAAAATCTATGACAATCCCAGGCAACATTATACTAAATGAACAAAAAAACTGAAAGCTTTCATTTTAAAATTAGGAACAAGACAAGGATGCCCAATGTCACTACTCTTATTCAATATGGTTCTGAAAACATTAGCCAGAGCAATTAGACAAGAAATAAAAAGTAATATGGATAGGAAAAAAAGTAGTTAAATTATCATTTGCAGATGATATGATGCTTCATATAGAAGATCCCAAAAACTCCACCAAAAGACTACTAGATTTAATAACCAACTTCACTAGAGTACCACCTATATACAAAGTCAATACTCAAAAATCAAAAGCCTTCCTATATATGAATAAAAAACTCGCTGACAGAGAAATTAGGGGAACATACCTTTCACAATAGCACCCAAAAAAAAAGAAATAACACCGTTTTTTCAAAGATGGCAGACCGGTAGGTAGCAGGATATGGATCCTCTCTGAGAGGGACAGCTCAAATGCCAGAATAGAACACCCTGGAGAGACCCAAACGGAGGAAGATGGACTCTCTCAACCCAGTAAGAAACTAAAGTGAAAAAAACCGCTCGAATATGAGGTCCTGGGGCTACCATTAGACAAGCTAAGATCAGCAAGCACAGCGCCCTCCTCGAGCCGCCTGAATTCCTGCCTGAGATCGACATGACCAACGGAACCACGCCAATGCGACTGGCTTGAGAGGCCAGAGCGTGGAGCTGAATGGCCCTGCGTGCAGCTCGCCTGGACCCTGCCTTGCACGCGACCCACCCAGAGGCACCGTCAATTCGCACCTCAGCTGTGCTGAGGTCAGAGGTCGGGAAGCCCAGCAGTTCTCAGGGACTGACATCAACACGCGGTGAGTGATGGGAGTAAGACCCTCCCACGAGAAAGGGGAAACCGCCTGGAAGACATGTTGGATTTGGGCAGGACAGCCCTAACTCCATAAGGAAGTGGCTTCAGTTGGTTGTTCCCCTAGCAGAGAGGATTGGTGGGATCCGCTTGGATTGGGCCACGCCTCTGGCCGGGACCCAGTGGGTCGCTACAAATTAATTCCCTGAGCTCGGTGCACACTGACGCAGTGAAGGCCTGCAATAGCTGACTGCGCCGGAGGGGAGGAGCCAGCGCACACTGCCCATGCTTGAACTTCAATCTCTGATAGGGGAAGGCAGAGGGCAGAAGCTCCTAGCCTGCGCCCTCTTTAACCAACAAGAGAAGGGGCTGGGAATTGCACTACATGCTTGTATGGAAGGAACCAAAAACATGACAAGAGGGAGAAATAAGAAAAAACCCCCAGCCCCCAAACCTGAGAACATTGATCCAGGAGAGGTAAATACAAAAGAGATTGAGGGCAACAAACATGCAACATCAAACACAGCGGCAGCAAACATGCAACATCAAACACAGCGGTAGCAGACATAAAAAGATATCTTCAGGACCTCATAAGTGGGGTCAAAACTGAAATATTAATTCAAATTAAACAAGAGATAAGTAGATTAATAAAAGAAAGGCTGGGCACCTCTCAAGAAGACACAGACAGAAGAATGGAGGAACACAAAAGGAGAGAAACGTTCAATGAAGAATATAAAGCAAACCTAGAATTCATGAAGCAAATTCAAAGAGATTATGAGGAAACTAAAGACTCCATAGAAAGCTGGCAAAACTGCTTGAAAGAAACCAAAGATAGACTATCAAAAATTGAACACAGGCTTGCAATGTATGATCATGAAAGGAAGATCTCTTAAAAATAACAAGGGAGCAGGCAGTAACTATACAAAGACTGGAAGACAAGAGGATCTATAACTTAAGAATAAAGCATGTGAATGAAGAAGCAGGAGTCAAAACAGAGGAATTGCAAAGGCTATTCACAGAAAATAGAAAAAGGAAATGATATGCAGAGGTATGAAGCATACAGAACTCCAGCCACCTACAACCAAAACAGAGCTACACCTAGACACGTAATAATCAAGATCCCAGAAATTCAATATAAGAACAGAATATTAAAAGCCATCAGAGAAAAGAAAGAGATCACCTATAAAGGAAAACCCATCAAAATCACGGCAGACTTTTCAACACAGACCATTAGGTCAAGAAGAGCTTGGAGTGAAGTAATTCAAGCCCTGAAGGAGAAAAACCTCCAGCCCAGATTGATGTATCCTGCAAAACTCTCTCTAGAAAATAACGGAAAAGCAAGATGCTTCATGACAAAGAGTAACTTGAAGAATTTGTGACCACCAATCCAACTCTACAAAAAATACTGAAGGACATTTTAGAGAGAGAGAAAAAGAACACGAGCATTTCAGGAACAGTGGCAGAGAGGCCTCAGTGAACGGGGCAGATAGTGGAGTGGAACAGAAAAACAAACAACCAATGGCAGAAAAACAGAATAGCAGAAATAAGGCAGAGAGGATTGTCTGTAATCTCTAGTATACATGGCCTTGAAATATTAACAGAGAGAAACACAGGCAGAGTAGATGAGGAGATAGGGTCCATTGAGATGCTCTATATAGGGAGGCAGTGGGACCCGAAACAAGCAGTGCACCCTATGGGAGTGAAAGGGGAGGAACTGTCTAAAAAAGGGAGGCAGAGGGTATTGTTAATTGGGTAACAAGATTTAAAATTTACATTATTCTCATCACTCTATTTGGATGGATTACGTGCTGTCCCAGTTTGTCTACACTAGACTTGAGGACATGGTCAGCTATCCCAAAAGTAAGAGGACATATTATGGTAATCATCCCTAATTTCCTATCAACTTAATCTGAAGCCCTTTATAACTTATACTGTCTTATTATGACTGATCTTATTTGAATCTGGTTTGTTAGATTGCTATTCTGTATTGACTGATTTTATTTAAATCTGTTATCATTGATAGCATCAAGTCTAAGAGTATAGGCAACTACACTGAAGATGACAAGATTCACTAAGATACCCACTCTGGTTTGATTATTACTTGCTTTTGAAGTCTTATAATGTCTCCAATGCTTCATTTTTATTTATGTTGTTATATACTGCTGAGACATCATGGTAACCATTGTAGATCACCTTGTATTGCGGTTTTATATGACTTTTTTGCTTCATGCTTTTCTAGGAATTGTTTTGTTTTATCTTGCTTTGTTTTGTTTTTCCCTCTAATACAGAAATGATAGATATACATGTAGAGACTCGTGCATGTGTAGAGCTTATAAACAGTTTACGAAAACCAACTATATAACACATGTTGATATGAACAACTACTTTGAAGAAAAAGAGACACTACAGTACCCAGTGTTGATTCCATAATGTCATGATGTGTAATCCAGCAAAACTATCACTCTTTTTTCAAAGTGATTTTAGCTTGTTTTGTTTTGTTTAAGTTCAACACACATGAAGGTATGAACAGCTGTTTTGAGGAGAATGAGAGACACTATGACAGCCATTCTTGGCTTCCCTATTTTCTGGTCTTGAAGACCTGAAACGCCCTCCTCGTCCTGCTCAGATCAATTCCATACTAAGTTGTTTCATGTGAATTCCCTATATGTGACAATATGGACAACTATTTGGAAGAAAACAAGAGTCAATACGATAGAGAGTGAATATCTCCAATTATCTAGTTTTGAAATTTGTCTCTTACATTGCTTTCTTGTGATCCGCTTTGTTCTGTTTTGTTGTGTTTAATTTTACCCTTTTGATATAATTGCATGTATATTTGAGTGGGTAATATGGATGACCATATTGCTGTTTTTGTCAAATCATGGAGCAGAACTATTAACAGTCTCACTGTTTGAATGTCTACTTTACATGTTTTAACTTTGTAATTTGAACAACTATTTCCAAGAAGTCAGTATGTAATTAGTCAAGTAACAATTTCTTAGGTTTTGTTGTTGTTGTTCTTTTCCTTTTTTCCTTGGAATTCTGAATTGTTGCTATCCTTTATTCTGTTTTGGTTGTTTTCTCTTTAAATAAAATTAAAAAATAAAAAAAAAAAGAAATACCTAGGAATTAATCTAACAAAGAAAGTAAAAGACCTTTACATTGAAAACTGCAGTACTCTCAAAAAGGAGAATAAAGAAAGTATCAAAAAATGGAAAGATATTTCTTGCTCTTGGGTAGGAAAAAAACAATATAGTGAAAATGACCATTATTTCCAAAATTGTTACACATTTAATGTAATTCTAATTGAAATTCCAATAGCATACCTCACACAATTAGAAAAAAACAATCCTAAAATTCATTTGGAACCAGAAGTGATCGAGAATAATAGCAAAGGCAATTTTGGGCAACAAAGGTGGGTCAGGGGGCATCAGGATCCATAGCTACAAAGCTACTATGATAAAAAACAGCATGCTACAGGAGAAAAAAAAAACACCTGAAGATCAAAGAAACACATTAGAAGATGCAGAAACAACTCAAGACAACTTACCCACCTCATCTTTGACAAAGGGGCCAAACACATTCACTGGAAAAATGATATCCTCATTAATAAGTAGTGCTGGGAAAACTGGCTTTCTACATGCTGAAGATTAAAAATTAGACTCGTTTCTTTCACCATACACTAAACTAAAATTGAAACAGATCAAAGATATAAATATTAAGATAGAAACATTAAATCTGCTGAAAGATAAAATAGGTAGAACTCTTGAAGACACTGGTATAGGCAAAGACTTTACGAACAAAACCCTAATTGCACAGAACTATCACAAAGAATCAACAACTGGGATCACATCTTATTAAAAAGCTTTGCATAGCAAGAGAAACCACCAACAGAGTAAAGAGACAACCTACAGTGTGGGAAAAATTTTGCCAGCTGTTCCTCAAAGGATTATTATCTAGAATACAGAAAGAACTCAAAAAAATCAGACCCCTTGAATTTAAAGATCCAATCCAAAAAAGGGCATCTCAAATGAACAGACACTTCTTAGATGAAGAAACAGAAACAGCAAATATATGAAAAAGCGTTCAAAATCATTGGTCATTCATGAAATGCAAATTAAAACTATGATATTCCACCTTATTCCACAAGGAGTGGCTATCATCAAGAAATCAACCAATAACAAATGTTCGGGATATGGGGGAAAAGGAACCCTCCTCCACTGTTGGCAGCAATGTGACTATTGAAACCACTGTGGAAATCTAAGGTATGGAGATCCTCAAAAAACTAGGACTAGTGGTCCCATCTGACCCAGCTATTTCCCTTCTTGGAATCTTCATGAAAGAATCAAAAGCAGCAAACTACAGTAATATATGCACACCCATGTTTACAGTGGCATAGCTTGTAACAGCCAAAGGTTGGAAACAGCCCAAATGCCCATCTACTAGTGAATGGTTAAAGAAGACAGATATAGATATAGGTATATAGATATATATCTATAGATAGATAGACTGATTGATAGATTGATAGGTTGATTGACTGATAAAGAAGTACTACTTTGCCACATAGAAAGATAAGCTTGAGACCATAAATCTTAAGTGAAATAAATCAGACACACATGTGTAAGTAAGTACCACACTCTTTCTCTGATGTAAGAAACTAAAAGTATAAATAAGTACCAAAATGTATAATAAATATTGTGAAATAGGAAGAAAATGTTCAATTAGCAAAAGGAATGGGGACAGGAAAGAATGGGTAAAGGAAAAAAACTGATTTAAAAAAAGGATAAAATAAAAACAAAACTTTATAAATAGGGAAGAAGAGTTGAGGGGGAGAGGATTGGGAAAAGAGGAATCAAAATATATCATATACAGATACAAATTCCCTATGATGAACATGATCATTATGTATACCAAAAATGTACCAAAAATCATTTTCTTTGAGAAAAAAATCATGAAATGATTATAGCTGCCCTATTCTTAACTATATACTTAACCTTTAGAATTGTAATATCCTTATCCCATTCTCATTTTACCATCCTCCACAGCCTAAAAGTCTACACCATCCTATCTCAAAACATGTCTTCAAACTCCTATGCAAAACTCACTCCCATGACACCTCACATGCTCCAAATAGCAGATCCTATAATTATAGGCAGCTAAGTTAGATAATATAGTCAGGGAGAGACTAGGCTCTCCAGGAAGACAGTAAAAGTTGGAGACACCAGAATTGTAGCTGGAGGTACCTTTAAAGAAAACATGATTAAAATCACAATGGCTAGATTTACACACTTTTCTAAGGAAGGATTATAGTTTTATCCACATTGTACCCACCCCTTGATTTTGTAGCCATCTTGTAATTATGCTCTACATAAAACTCTAGGAGAAAGGGCCTCAGCAGCAAACCACTTGGGATTCCTTTTCCCCAATAAACCTTTCCTACTCTTTTTCCACTGTTCTTTGGAAATCACATGAACTCAGCACATTGGACATCTAATAGGTTAGTAGTTATACTTCTCCTATGTCACTACAGAAATTATCAATTCCAAGTTTCCCACAATTATATATCTACTATGTACAACAAATAATCATTTCATGGTTAAAGACTGTTAAGTGCTTTAAAATCCAGTTTGAGGTGTTTCAACTTTATTTTTTTGTTGTTGTTTTACTTTATTTTTTGAGATTACTTAGCTCAAGTTGGCCTTGAACTCACTATATAGTCCATGCTGGCCTCAGACTCACAGTGATCCTCCTACCATGGCCTCCTAAAGCAAGAGATCACAGCTGTGAGCCACCATGCCCAACATCAACTTTATTTTTTAATTGGGCAATTTCATGTTGATGCACATGAATAAATAATGTACTATATGGCCATTTGCCAACATTAATATTAAAGATTATTTGTATAGCATCATTTATGATATATTAAGACATAGTAAGTAGTGGTGACAATATCTGTAGGCAAAGCAGAAAACATCAAAAGGCAGTCTAGTTAGTGGTTAAGTACATACATTCCACATAGACAACTAACTGCAACTGTGTATAAGTTCTCTGACTGCTCTAAGTCTCCGTTTCCTCATCAATAGTTCTCATCTCCTGAAGTGGCTATAAGAATTAAATGAGTTAATATATCCACGTTCTTAGCAGCATTATTCACAACAGCTAAAATATAGCAGCAAGCCAAGTATCTATTTAGGAATAAATAAGCAAAATGCAGTATGTATATTCAAAAGAATAGTATTCAGTCCTCAAAAGAAAAGAAATTCTGACATACGGTACAACATGGATAAATCTTGAGGACATTATGCTAATCTAATCACAAAAAGACAAACATTGTATGATTCAATATGAGATACCCAGAGTAATTAAAAGTCATAGAGACATAAATAAAATGATGCTTGCCAAAGGCCAGAAAGTAGAGAACTATGGTTTAGTGGTGATATAGGAGATCAGAGTGTGGCTGAACTGGCTGGGGAAATAGGTCTGACAGGTTAACTGCAAGATCCCAGAACACAGGCTCAGAACAGTTCCCAAAAACCTTGCACATGAACTTTCTGCAAGAATTCAAATAGGTTTTCAACAGAATGGCCTAGGACCTAAGGTCAACCTGAGGCATAAGATCCCAGTATCACCTCTCAGGACCCATAAGTAGAAGTTCTTGAAGGTTTCCTCAACATCTGGACAGCACAAAAGGAGAGCAGAGACATGAAGGGCTTGCTATTCTGATTTTCTTCTTAGTAGCCCACTCTGCTAAAGGGTTTACTTTATCTTGTATTCTCTTTTACTTGGTCTAACCTCACCCTGCAGAGTCAGTTTCTCCCTCATCTTCACTTTTATTTTTTTAAACAAACTTTGCCACTGCTTACTCATTCTCTCTCTCTCTCTCTCTCTCTCTCTCTCTCACTCTCACTCTCACTCTCACTCTCTCCCTTTTTCTCATTTCATTCAATTCTTTGTTCAAGAAGAACCTGGAATCTAACTCCAGAAGGAGAGGTGAGCAACCCAGAACCCAGTAACATTTATTTGGCAAGCCACTTTTAGGAGCTACACTATTTGTACTGAGAAGAGAAGTGGGTGTTAGCTATGTGTTTAGGAGGAGAAAATACGGAGAAGTTGCTTAAACAAAAGAAAAAAGTCTAACTTTTAAAGTTCTTCACTCCCAACAGAAACAGTTAATGGCAAAAAAAAAAAACCCTCCACATCATTCTTAGTTCTAACATAAAAACATTTCAGTTTGCTGAAGCAAAAAACAAACAGGGCTGGGGGTTTAGCTCAGTGCAGAAGTGCCTGCCTAGCAAGTGTGAGGTCATGAGTTCGATCCCCAGTTTAAAAAAAATCGCAAAAAACAAAAAAACAAAAATACTTCTAAAGCTTTTAATATGGCTATTTCCTTTTTTACAATAACAGATAACTGGCACTTCAAAGTCATCTACAAATATAAATCAGATGCAAAGCATAAAAATACATGTTAACACTATCAAATGTTGTGCTTTCAATAATGTGGCACACACAATCAAATTAATCCTTACTAAATTCTTAATAATCTCAAACTAGTATTTTGAGATGTATTAGATGCACAAGGCACTGGATAACATTAGAATTCTGTTTTACAAAGGCAACTTGAATTATAGCTGGTTGTATGCTGCCATCTAGTGAAGGCATAAAATTCCAAAACTAAACCAAAACTGACAAAAAATTTTTAGTGATTTATTTACTAAATCATTACAATATATTAATTATCTCAGAATGCGGTCCTTAAAGTATCAACAGAAAATATTAATATAAAACATAACAATAAACATCATATATTGTTATTTATTAGTATGTAATATAATATAATGTAATTATGTATCTGTATAGCTAGCTATATATAATAAATTATATATTTATATATAGTAAATTACAATTAAAAATGAATATACTACCGGTCTTTTACCTCAAAAATGCTCTCAAAAACTATGAGGTAATCAAGGAAAAACCAACCTGCCCCCACCCACCCACCCGCCGCCGCCGCCGCCGCCGCCGCCACAAAGTGATACTGGCTCTTCCAAAACCTTGCAGAACTAGTCCTGAGCTATCAATCAACCAACTTCACTAGGATTATCTACACCGCCAGCTGCCAGGACCCTTGCCTTTGTAATGCTTTTCTATAAAATCCCGAAGCTCTGTGAGCCCACTGAAAAGAGACTGAATGTCTATCTGTGCTTTGCAGCTCAGTCATGCTGACTAAAACTCCTTTGGCTAGGCCAGGCATGGTGGTCCACACCTGCAATCCCAACACTCAGGAAGCTGAGGAAAGAGGATAACTACAAGTTCGAGGCCAGCTTGAGCTACAAAGTGAGTTCAAGCCAGCCTGAACTGCAAAGTGAAATCTTGTCTCAAAAACACAAAATAACAAACAAACCTCTCTTTCCTGCGCTTCACCACTGCTCTTCTCCTGGACTAGCAATATGGGATGGATGGCTGCATCTGATCTGTGGGATCACTGAAGCAAGGACTTCTGCCCTAAAACTCCAGCAACAAGCTCACACAAAGGACACATAAGTAATCAACAGTGACCAGAAGAAATATCTTTTCTATATAGTAAGCTGTAAGAGTCCTCCAGCACAACCGTTTATCATAAAACAAAGGTCAGAAGCAGACAAACCCAGGCCACATTCACAGAGTTTCCAAGTAGCTTTTCAGCCTTTTTAAAAATAGAAAGTTAACCAAGGACCAAACTACATTTGCGAAAAACTAGAAACATAAAAAGAGAAATGATTCTGAAAGAAAAAACAGCATTATATACCTTTGAATTAGAATTCTCATTGAGATTCAAGAAGCAATTACATCCATAAATCAAAAACAAGTTATCATCAGGCTGAGAGTTTAGCTTGGCTTAGACAATTTACCCCTAGGTGGGCTGGGGATTTAGCTCGTGGCATAAGCGCCTGCCTGGCAAGTGCAAGGTCATGAGTTTGATCCCCGATACCAATAAATAAATAAATAGCCCTTCAGATGCCTTTGTAAGCGATCAAATCTCAAGATTGAAACATGAGTGATTTTTCTTGCCCCAAAAAACGAAGTTTTCCTTTCCACTAAACATTAATTACAATCAAAGAACTTTTGGTCTTTTCACCCCTTAAATTCAAACAAATTTTAATTTTTTTAATTGTTTAACAAAAGCAAAAATGTCATGAGCCAGTTCCCCACAATGAACATAATCATTATGTAATACAAATATGAATGAAAATGTTTTAAAAATTATGTATCTAAAGTGTATAAATGCAAACAGAGTTAACAATTTTAAAGTTAAGAGTTAGAGGGTGAGGGTATAGGCCGGTGGTATACCACTTGCAGGGTATGTGCAAGACCCTGCATTTAATCTTCAATGATTACAAAGATGGATGGAAGGATCGATGGACACAGTAGGAACTGACACAAATTGAGAGGTATATGAACGACAAAGGCTACCATCTTCATCTAAATTAAAAGCTTTAAAAATAAAAAGATGAGTAATGAAGCACTTTGTAATGGTCACTGAAAAAAAGTAGGACTAAACATGCAAGCATGGTCAAGAAATAACTGTAACAAAATAACTATGATAAAAGACTTAGAGAAAGACAAAATGGGCATAGAGATTTTGAGGAGGAACATTGGCAGGAACTCATCTGAAGTTGACTGCTAGTGATACAAACATACAATTTAAAGAGTCGAACATAACCACAGAAAGAAGATAAAAATGGTTGAAAGTGATTGCTGTAGGGAGTAAGACTGCCCTGGACCACTGTTTTTAAGTTTTTCAGTTTGTACACCAATAAGAATTAACAAGAAAATAATTTTATGGTTACGTCTAACAAAAATATTTAATGAAATGGAAATAGATTAAGTGCAAAAAGATTACTGAACTATAAATCATATATACTAAACAGTTTATACAGAAATATTTCACTTAATTGAGATTTCATTACAGTTAGATTCAGTGTAATTTCCAGCACCTAGAACAAATAAATAAAATTGTGGAATGGATATATTTTCATTTAACTGACTAAACAAAATATACGGGCAAGACAGAGAAGCAAACAGACCAAAAATATAAGCAGCCACTATCTTTAATTGGAGAAATTATAGATGCTTTTCATATTGTCCTTTTCCTTATCCTGATTTTCTAACTTTTCTACAATGAAGACAAATTATTTTCATAAACGGAAATATTTTTAAAGATACCATCATTTTTTACAAGACCAGAATTTTCACTAAAATGCGCATTCCGTCAAGCTAAAAAAAAAAATAACAACTACAACTAATAGATTAGGTTTACTAAGGTACAGATTCATTCACTGTTCTTCACCTAATTACAAGGATTTGAAAAGCTTCTAAAATAACAGGATAACACCAGGAACTACCTTTGAGGCCTGTGGGGACCAGGAGTCTGCGCCCAGCGACCAGCGATCATCTGAGAACCCACAGTGAGGCCCACAAGGACTGGGAAGCTGCACCCAGTGACCCACCTACACCCCAGGAACTATTTCTGAAGCCGGCAGGAATCAAGAGTCTGTGCCCAGGCACTGGCAGTCATCTGGGAATCCTCAGTAAGGCCTGTGTGGACTGGGAATCTGCACACAGCAACCCACAGTCATCTGGGAACCCTCAGTGAGGCCTGCAGGGACTGCAACTCTGCTCCCAGTGACCCACCCACACCTGGGAATCAACTCTAAGGCCCGCAGAGACCAGGAGTCTGTGCCCAGAGACCTGCAGCAATTGGCAACCCTCAGTGAGGCACACTACTCCATGTGACAGGAAATAAGAAAAAAGTGGAGGTAGCTACTCTGTTTGTAGACAATGTAAACTTCAAATTAAGAATGATCAAAAGAAATAAAGAAGGCCACTACATACTTATTAGAGGCAAACTTCAAGAGGAAGAGATTACAATCATAAATATATATGCACCAAATATGGGAGCACCCAACTATATAAGACAAATATTAATAGACATGAAACATCAAATAAGCAATAATGCAATTACAACAGGGGACCTTCACACCCCATTGTCACAAAGAGAGATCAACCAAACAAAAAATCAGCAAAGAAATAACAGCAGTGCATCAAACTTGTGAACAAATGGACCTAGTAGGGAAGAGCTGTACAGATGACAGAGATCACATGATCTGCAAAACTTAAAATATTTACTTATATAAGTCTATTTACAAAAAATGTTTGCTGAACTCTAGAGAAAAACTCTAACTTGGAAATTGTGTCTTAAGCAAGCCTGATCCATGTACCATAAAACACAAAGGCCTCTCTAGTGATAAGGTGCTTCCAAAATAGTATCTGAATGAATGAAAGAAAAGATTCCCTGACCAGAAGCATAAATTAGTCTGTAATTTCCTCCTGGAAATATTATCAAACATTTTTGTTGTTATCTGTGTTATATGTTATATGTGTTATAAAGTTTAACAGCCAGGGAGTTAGCTCAGTGGCATAAGTGACTGCCTGGCAAGCACACGGTCATGAATTCAATTCCCGGTACAAAAAAAAAGTTTAACATAAATTACATTTCCATTAAGTGATTAAGTAGCTTTTTAAAAAAATAATTTTCTGATATATGTGCACCCACGTTTATAGCAGCACAATTTGTAATAGCCAGATCTTGGAAACAACCTAAGTGCCCATCAACTGAGGAATGGATAAAAAAGTTGTGGCATTTTTATACAATGGAGTACTACTCAGCTATAAAGAATGATCACATTGAGATATTTAGAAATAAATGGACACGACTTGAGTTCATTCTCTTAAGTGAAATAAACCAAACTCATAAGGGTAAATACCATATAGTCTCCCTAATATGAGATTTGATAAGAGTATATAAGACTTTATGGTAAGCATGAGTCCCCATCTCACAGCTTCAAAGTCTTTCAAAGTTTTCAATCATCAGTTGGAATGGTTTTATCCTGTTTTGTTTGACTATATCATACTTGATGATATGAATAGCAGTTTTGAAGAAAACAAAACATTACGACAGCTATTGCTGATTTAATATCAACCTTCTTAGAAGTCCTACCATGCTTTTTTTGTTCTACTACCATTGGTTCTATCACATTGTGTCTTTTTGGAATTTGAATATGTGTGATAGCTCAAACAAATTTTTTTTTCTTTTTTACAAAAATGAGATATTACAGTACCCATTGAACATTA
>PVJX010014866.1:19149-43964 GCA_004027295.1 Dolichotis patagonum
ATACTATTGTGTTATGTTTGATATTATTGTATTTGAAACTATGCTCAACTATAGCAGAGTAAGAGATATGGTGTTAGCTACTGTTGATGTCCAGTTGACTTAATGTAAAGTACTGTGTTGCCTATGTTGTCCTGTTCTGATCTGCTCTGTACTGCCCCCTTTTGTTTTATTCTCTTTCAAATTAAAAAAAAATTAAAAATAAATAAATAAATAAATAAAAATAATTTTCTGTACAGAACAAGTCCCACACTTGTATATTTTTAATGAAGCAAGGTATGCTTATATTCCTGGGTGCTTTCAGAAAATATATTACCTATCTTTCACTAAATGTCCACTATATACTAATTGCTTTAAAATATTCACTTCATTTATTTTATCTTTTCAGACTCTACATGTAATAGATCATCCCTATTCTATATAAATCTGACCATAAGCAGTGCTTTCTCATGTCTGTCTAGCTTTAAATGCTGCCCTAGAATACAATTTTCCTTGAAAAATGTTTTTTTCAATGTTGTAAAGAGTTTATATTTTTGTTTGGAAATTAAATGCCATAGAATGGGGGCGGTAATCTGAAAAACTACACAACTACTACAAGTGTTACTACATCTTTAATGTACAGGCATATGCAGCTTTTCACTGATGAATTTAATACACATTTACTGAATGCCTACCACATGGCATGCACTATTCTAAGTACTGGGGAGAAAGCTGTTAAAAAAGACAGAAGTTCTAGAGTTCATGAAACTTGTTATTGTGATTGTCAATTTACTACAAAGCTTATGTTCATCCACATTATTCTTAGCTTTACATTTTCCTATGACAAACATGGACTGAGTTACTACCTTTTATTTTACTATCTGCATTATTACAGTAGTTATAAAATAATATTTGAGTTTTACCTCATATTTCAGAAACAGTTGAAATTAGAGTAATCTTTTAGCAGAAAGAATTAAAAATGTGAAGAAAACAATTCTAAGTTTTTTATAGCGCTCTGAGTTTTCATCACTTTCACATGGATCTTGAATTAATTTATTTTGAAGACTGCTAATTTTTATTGCATTACCAATTATGCCAATAAGCTAAGTATACATAAAAATTCTACTATAAAATTCTAATGATCTTTTCCAAAAATATCCTGTTTTAAAAAAAAAAGTAGTATTTCACTATTATAAGACAGTTTAATTCCAACTGTAACTGCAGGATCCTCAAATTACTTCCTCTGGTATTATACTTACATCCAGGTAGAATAGACACCCATTCGAGGGGAGCTATGAAAAAACTGAAGAACGTTTAAAACAAAAGAAACATCAATTTAAAAGTTTAAAATATTTTAGGAATGACCAGAAGGTAAATGAATTCCTCTAAAATAACCTTGCTAGTTTGTATAGCCGCTGTCAACAAAATTGAAGGTCTAGTTAAGGTAGCATCAAGATATATAAATAGGTTATTAATTATCCCAGTTAGTCCTTTATTGAAATCATCTCTTTTACTGAAAAATGAAAACACTTAAATTTCAATTTACTTTCACCAATATTACAATTTAAAATGTTTTTATCACATGCATAAAATACATTTTCATAAAAAAGTTGAAGCTATGAGTTTTAGTTCATTCAATCTATAGCAAATGTTGGCTATATGTAACTCATTTGTCAGGTTTTCACTATCAAAACAATTAGTCTAATTGGTGCCACTATGTGATAGAAAAAGTCTGCTTCCAATTGTATTCTAAATATACAAATCAATAAAAGTTCTTGTGTCAATTATCTCACAAACTCTTATTGGAGACAGATAGGTGGACACTGACAGTACAAAATCTCTCATAACCATCTCTTAGATGAAGTAAGGTACTTTTGCTACCACTTAACGATATTTTCTCTGCTCCTGTGGAAGTCTTGCTTAGGAGACAGATTCTGTAACAGCCAAGAGACAAACAAGAAGTCTCAAAAGGTACCATCAGGTCCAAGGTACTCCCACTACCCCAGAGTATACCTAAAATGGGATCATACCAACCCAATCCAAAATGACAGACACTTTCACTTTTGAACTATTTTATTTTATAATGTTACTTTATAACATTGCTGATCTCTTCCTCTTCAGTCAATTGCATTTTGATGGAAAGAAAAAAAAAAATCAAACTGCATTTGTGAAGTAGATGTATAACATACACTACACAAAATACTTGAGGATCCACCACCCTACTTGCAAAGTTAAGTTAAACTTCTGTGGAAATGATACGTACTATAACTTCCTTTTGATTCAACTCCTATCAAAACCATTTATTTATCATCTCAAAAACTTTCTATTGTTATAAGACATACTACAGACCAAAAGGAAAAAAAAACGGAAGAAATACACTGACAGAAAATACTAGTAAGAGGATCACAAGTCTGAAGTTGCACTAGACAATTCAGTGAGAAAGGGTCTCAAAATAAAAAATAAATAGAGAGCTGGGGATAAAGTCTGTGCTCCATGGGTTCAATGCCCAGTACTGGTGTGGGAATAAAAAGAGTAATTCTCTAGCTTGCTGTGATGGCACAAGCCTACAATTCCAACACTTAGGAGGTGGAGGCAAGAGAACTGCTATAAATTCAAGGCCAGCCTGAACCGCTCAGCGAGACCTTGTCTCCAAAAAAAAAAAAAAAGGTAAGCACAGCCCTTTATCATTATTACAAGATATTCAACCTCAATCACAATTACATTGAGATACTTCTCATTTGTCAGACTGGTAAAAACTTTTAAATTTAACAACACATTCTGCTGGCAAGGTTGTAAATGTATAAGCATTCTTGTAGGGGCAGGGAAAGAGTAAAATAAAAGCCTCAAGAGGTTTCTGGCTAATCTAACTAGGAGTTAAAACCTTACTAGAGAAATTCCCTAGGGCAGTTTCAAGAATGAAGTAAGGGGGGGAGGGGGGATACCAAGAGGCCTTGAGACTGCACCAAAAAAAAGAACAGAGAAAGAGCTACAGGCAGAACACAGAGAGTGCCAAATACCTGAAATAGCTTTGTCTATCTCCATCACCAACAGAATACAGGAGAGACAGAAGAGGGAGGGGCCGCCTAATTTTAGGAATGGCCCTCCATCTTTCAGGAGCTCTCTGCCAGAGGACTTTATTGGGGTAGCTATCTATCTTCTTTTCCCCCTTACAAACTATGTAAAGTGTCTTCCTTTCCTTTAATTTTGCGCCTTTAATGTGTTATGGTACTGAGTTTATGACACTAGTGAGCACTCAGACAGCAGAGCAATAGGGCTTGTCTCCCAGATGCAGCATTCCTACATGCCACCTATAGAAATACAGGCCAGTTCCACCCTTTGAAAGAGAAACTGCTGGTATCTAATAAAACTTCAGTCTCTGCACAATGTGATGTGCTAAAAATTTACCCTAAAGTAGTTAGAGCTTCAATCATATTAGAGAGAGGAACCAAGATAATTCATTGTAGCATCATTTGTAACTGCAAAATACTGAAAACAATCTAAATATCTATACAAACAGAATGACTGAATAAACTATGGTACATCTACCCAGTAAGTGTTGTGCAGTTTTAAAAGAGATATAAAGGGCCAGGGGTTTAGCTCAGTGGCATAAATGCCTGCCTGGCAAGCACGAGGTTGTGAGTTAGATCCCCGGTACCAAAAAAAAAAAGAGAGAGAGAGAGAGATAAAGATAAATATAAAGTGACATGTAATGGTTTCTACAATGCTAAATTTTTTTTAAAAAGCAAAGTGAGACTACTATCTAATTCTAAAGAGTATGGATATTATAATCTATAGCAGTGACAGTGAACCTATGACAGACATGCCACAGTAGGTTGCTGGAATCATTGAATTCTCTAAAAGCTTCACAATGGCTGGTCTAAAGTCTGGATGTTGAATGTGAAAGATTTTGGGAGGAACTTAGAGGGAAGTCCTTAGATCACTAAGGGGCATGCCGTTGAAGGGGACACTCAGGATCTGGCCTCTTCTCTTTTTGCTTCCTAGCCATGAGGTAAGAACAGTTTTGCTATGGCCACCCTTAACTATACGGTAAGACCCAGTCTCCAGCCATGATGTGCTGCCTCACCTCAGGCCAAAGTGACAGGGCCAATCAACCATGAAGTGAGCCAAAACCTCCCATTAATCTTTATAAATTTATTTATCTCAGGTATTTTGTTATAGTAATGGAAAGCTAACACAGTTAATGGCCTCATAAGAAGAGGGAGAGAGAAAAATATAAAAATATCTGTTCATATGCATAAAAAGAAACAGGATAAACCACAAAATTAAAGAGACTGTTACTTACAAGGAGTGGATAGGAACAGAATAAAAAGATAGAACAGAAAATATTTCTCAGAATATACAATTTGGGCCAGGGATTTAGCTCAGTGGCATAAGCGCTTGCCTTCCAAGCTCATGGTCGTGAGTTCGATCCCCGGTACCAAAAAAAAAAAAAAAAATACACAATTTTGTGTAGTTTTGACTTAGAATCATATGTCAATTTTTCACATACTCAGAAAAATGAAAAATTAATATCCACAAAGGATGAGAATGAATACATGTACAAAAAAATAAAACTAATTACATTACAAATGAAAAATACAGCAAACCGGCTGGAGTAAGAAAAATGAGTAATAAACCCAACAGTTAGGATACTGTTACATATCTATTTATAAAATATGTACCAACAATATCCTTAATGCCTATTAATTCTTAATAATAATTTAACAGATTCAGAGTTTACTGAACCAAAAATTAAATCATGTAACTTTAATATTCGGAAAAATAAGCAATGAAATTAATTTTCATTGATCCTTCAAAAATCATAACTACAGCATGGACAGCAGGGTTAAATGATCCAAATTATCTGTCTATACCTATAATGGTATACATCTTTGTGTAACCTCCTACACACCTATAATCCAAGGTCTTTTTTATTTCTGTGATATTTGAATTTTTTCTTTTATTAATATTCATTTTTCAAAGCCAGCTCTTTTTAAGCAAATTCAAAATAAACAAATGAATACATGTTAAACACTCTATTTAACTACTTGGATTAATATACCAAATACAGTATTAACATTAAAAACAGAAACTGCTAAAGAAAAAGGTCAATACCACACCCAGTAATGGTTGGTAGCATTATCTCTACTTTATTATCATAAAGTACCCTTCACTTTTATTTTCCTTTTATCTTTACATTTTGAGTTTTTAAAATTAACCTATCTTACCCATGAAATACACCCCCAAAAAACTAGAAAATGCTAAAGTGAAAGACTGTTTCCAAAAAAGAAATGAAAATATTTTGTATATCCACAAGTAATAAAAAAAAAAAATGCCAGGCATGGTGGCACAGGTCTGTAATCCCAGCACACAGGAGGCTAAGGCAGGAGAATTGCTGAACAATGGACACCAGCATGGGCTACAAAGTGAATTCAAGGTCCATCTGAATTACAGAGCAAGATCCTGTTTCAAAAAGACAAAAAAAGTCAGGGATTTAGCTCAATGGCATAATCGCCTGCCTGGCAAGCGCAAGGCCGTCAGTTGGATCCCCAGTGCCAAGAAAAAAAAAAAGACAAAAAAGATTTTTAAAAAATCCAATACAATAGAGTACTAGAAAACATATAATATTGAAATGCACCTAACACTGAAATTAAGATGGATCTGCCTCGCTTTGTGTCTCCATACTCCATATGTATCTTGTAGGGTCACAAGTTAAATGAGATGAAGAATGATATAAAGGTTATAACTGTTTCTCTGACACTTAAAAAACCTCATAAAAATTAAATATAACCTACATCATCCTCAAACCCATATTATAAAATAGATACATGTACTGTACTATCAATTATTCCACAATATTTTATTATGAAAATTCTACAGAACTTCTATAGTAATTGCTGTTGATGTAATAACTATTTTAAAACTTAAGAACAGGAAGAGCTGGAGATCTAGCTCAGAGGTTAACTGTCTGCCTGAAAAACATGGGGCCGTGAGTTCAACTCCCAATACCAAAAAAAGAGTATGAATACAAATGTTCAAATGGGGAGGGGACAAAGGAAGGGGAAAGGGAGAAAGAAGGGAAAAGTAAAAGGGAAAGAGAAAGAGAAAAAGAAGAGGATGAAGAAGGGGAAGAGGAAGAAGGAGGAGGAAGAAGAAGAAAGAGGAAGAGGAGGATTAAGAGGAAGAGGAAGAGGAGGAGGAGGCGGAAGAGAAATGGAAACCAAGCTTTTATAAATGGAAAGGAGAAGAGGGGTGAAAGGAAGGGAGAGGAAGAGAATGGGAAAAAAAAGAAACAAGATATATCCTGTATAGGCGCAAATTCTCTATGATGAATATGATCACTATGTATACCTAAAATGTCCCAATAGAATATGATTGGAGGGAAAAAAATAAAACTTAGAAATATGAGATTTGAATCTAAGAACACAATAACCTTAATAGCACACAAATTTTTAAAGTGTTATTAAAAATTAAGAGAAAAAGGAAAACAATTTAAATACAATACAGAATGAATCATGGAGAGTTAGATTTTTTTTTTTAAGGTTAAGAAATTGTATTTTTTACAAATTAAGACTTTGTAAATATCATGTAAGATATTTAGCTCAGTGGCATAAGCACCTGCCTGGCAAGCACAAGGTCATGAGTTCAATCTGGGGAAAGAAGGCTCTGTCTGAGAGAGACAGCAGGTTGCCTTATTTTTAGATTATAAAGTGACTTTAGACATGCACAATGACCATTAAAAATAGTGGGCAACAACAAAAACTGTATTATTAACAGAAAATTTTTCTAAACTTAAACATAATTAACATCTAGTAACAGATTTCTGTCAAACTCTAAAACCAAAACTTAGAAAAAATTGCAATACATAGCTTAGAATACAAAACTGCAATGCTTTGAAAGATGCTTCTTTCACTGTTTATGTTAGAAATTCATATGCCCAACAGTGCAAACTCTCCCTAATGGCAAGCAATATTCTTCAAGCATTAGGATTACTTGTGTAAATTGTTTTTAGACACTTACCGAGTACCATCTGCTTTCCAGCTTACTTTATATGGGTTCTGTTCTAAAAGTTTAATGTTTTGCTTGTCCATTGAAACAGGCTGTGCTCCAGGAAATCCAGACCTTAAAAGATAACATTTTATTACTATTATGGCTGATATTCATAGAAAGCAATACATATCTTAAACCAAGCTCCAGTAAGTCACGCATTTTTCACAGTGTTCTCCCTAATAAGAGATTAATTTTGACTGGAGTAATACTAGCTTTCACAAAAATGTCAACAGA
Source organism: Dolichotis patagonum (assembly GCA_004027295.1). Taxonomy (NCBI): domain Eukaryota; kingdom Metazoa; phylum Chordata; class Mammalia; order Rodentia; family Caviidae; genus Dolichotis; species Dolichotis patagonum. Next base: position 26,410 of record PVJX010014866.1, read on the forward strand.
AGATTGTCATTGTCTTGATATTTTAGAATATAATCTTACATAGTTCTAACTTGCCACAGCTATACTTTAATTGTTGGGCTAATTTAAAAGCATTACTATGCATGATCTTTAGAGTAAAGCAGGTATATTTATAAATCTTTAACATCAAGAAAAAGTTTCAATCTTGGCTTAATTATCTTACACTATTGTGGACCCCATACTTCTCCATGACACTGGCAACACGACACAATTCTGCAAAACTGGCAAATTTGTGTTCCAAACATGTCCAGAAGCAACAAAACAGGAGAAATGCAGGATAACATTAAGACACAATGTCAAGGGTTTAATACAACATTATGGCCAATATCATTTCTTCATAATTTTCATCTTTTAGTTAAAATTTTTTCCTGGCTAATTTCTAATTTTCTAGTTAAGTTCTTTATTAGGGATTTGTATAAAGAAAATTTAAATAATTTGATCCTGATTCCTTGAGTTCAAGCTATATAATTTTCTGAATAGACCAAGACTTGAAAGCCAAGTCATGAAAGCCAATTTTTTGATCAGACCAATGAATTCTCTCCCACATCCTCTCTCATGAAACGTCTTCTAAGTATTTTCAAAACATGGTAGGGAGCAGAATATATTTCAAGCTGACTTTCCCAGGTTCTAGATTACAGGAAAGCTGGAAAATAAGGCAAATTCAACTTTCACCTCTTCTTCTTGTATGAACTACTAAGACCAGACCACACATTAATAATCAGCAGTAGTAGAATCAAACACAAAATAAATGCTGGATAATGACAACAGTAATTACTGCTTTAGGAAACTATCTGAGTCATCTAATTTTGATTCAAACAATTATCTTCAAAAAATCTGACAACTATTTAAGCAATTTATATAAACATAAAACTTTCAAAAGCAAAGAAGCTATATCAATGTCTACACTAATTTTGTTTCACAGAGTAATAATAAGTTTTATTTAAAATCTTTATTACCCTTCCCAGCCACAGAATTGATGACACTTCTGCTGTATTTCTCCTAATTTTGGTTGAGTTGTTACTTGAGTAACACCTTTCACAGTTACACCTTCCAAGAAAATAGCACCCTTTTAAAAAAAAAAAAAGGAAAAGAAAAACACTTGATTATAGGTCAAATCCATTTACAAAGAAGAGATAAACTGGTTTATTTTCACAAATCTGAGTGAATCAATACATGAAATAAAAACGGCTTATTCCAAGAAGTTTTAGAAACTTCCCTGGGATTGTATACTAGTTTCCTTTAATTCAGAATATTATTATACAATGTATACACACAGCCTACTACAGTTATCTGCATCATGCTGTCAAAGCCCTCTACAAACCATGTTCAGTGACCATAAAGTACTTCAATTATAATTTACTTACTATTACTGAGAGCCAAACCAAGTATCTACACTTCACAAACATACTCTCTAATCCTTGCAACAACTATGAAAAGTAGATTGTGTTATATTTACTTCGCAGATTAATAAATGAAGCATAACAATTTTATTTGTTCAAGGGGTAAGTGACAAAATTTGATCCCAGGTCAACACTTCTGACATTTACCAGTTGGAAGCAGGGAAAGTTGTGTCACTGGTGGAGAATCTAAGGGGAAGCATACCAAAAGTCTACACCACTGTAAATGTAAGAATATACAGTGGGCAAAGTGGTTAAGCCAATAATCACTGGACATATCAATATCAACAGTAGTATTACACATTACTGAGCTTTTAATCTAAATTCTTGAGCTCAGAATTATATAAAATATTTTATTTCACAACAAACATACTTTTGAAATATCACAGAGAACTGAAAACAGATGGAGTATTTATATGTCAAACAAAGAACACTTCTGGGAATGTTAAAAGACTAAAACAATAGTTTCAACTTACTTTCAGACCCAAAAGAGGGCTGGCATCAGTCTCAAGAAAAATCTATAAAACAATTCTAGCTGCTAATGTAAGTAAAGAATAAAAAATATGGTCCTTAAGTTGCAAACAGCCTTTGGTGAAAGACTTGGCAACTCAAGTCATGTGGAAAACATAAAAACAAGAACATTTAATATGCAGTCCACATACCACATATATCCATGTCACTTCTAGAAAAGGCCCTAAGTCCTTTCATCCAACAGTGATTCAACTTTCTGCTCTTAACAGTAAGCCATACTTAAATTCAGTAATGTTGTGTGTTTGAAAGATGAATAAAGAAAAAGTCTTAAAAATGTAAAGGGTCAAGCACTGCATGTCTATAAACCTGAAGAGAACCACCAGAATTCACTACAAGAAGTCCACTACTTCAAATCATATTTATATCAACATAAGAAGTTATTTAACAAATGAAGACACAAATCAAAATAGTTCCATTATGGCAAAAGATGTTCATCACATAAGAATTAATTGGATAGCTCTATTAACAATCTCTAACCCTAGATGGAAATAATATCTAAGTGAAAGTTTTGCTGTAAATTATCTGCCCGTTAATTACATCTAGGTTTCTCTTTCAAAAAGATCTAGTCTTGAGATACAGTGAAGATACTGATATAAACAACAGGAGTGAAGCAGAGATTTAAAAAAATAAAATTAAAGCTGGGCATGGTATTGCACACCTGTAATCCCAGTACTCGGGAGGCTGAAGTAGAAGGATTACTATGAGTTCAAGGCCAGTCTAGACTCCATAATAGGTTCAAGACCAGCCTGAACTGCATAGCAAGACCTCAACTAAACTAAAGTAAAATACAGTAAAAAAACAATACAATACAATACAGAAAGAAATAATACTAACTAGTTTCCAAATAATTTTCTAGGTCCCAGCTTCAAGACTGTCCTGATATCTTACTTTATTCCTATGCTTGAGTTCCATCCATTTACTCCTGATAAATTCTTGTATTACTTAAAACAGAATCCAAACTAATAAAACCCTGTATTCGAGTATTAAAAGATAATGTCCCACATTCATCAACAGTAATCAGTTTTTTTCATCATTCTAACTACCTATTATTACTGTCTCCATTGAGACAGTTTAACCCCCATCGAACAACCTAGACTTCGTTCAATAGTCATTTTCAATGACCTTTTGTTTTTCACCAACTTGAACAACACTGAGCCCCTACTACCCTCCAAACCTAACATGCTGTTCTTAGACCTCTTAACATTAGACAGTTTAACTATTTACTCTATGTCTACTTTGCAATTTTATCAAGTCCCTTCATTCCTCCATTTTCAAATGTTTCCCCATGTTGACATCACTTACTATTCAGTCTAGTTCCTATGCCTAATCACGTAAAATTTTCTCTCAATACCTTCAGTACCTCTTACCATCTTGTTCTTGCATCATAGTCATACTAAAAGCCCCAACCATGAATAACTAGTCTTCCCTACTACACATAGGCAGCTAAAACTTACCAAGGGTAGGGGAAACACAGAGCATTCTCATTCCCTGCTCTTGCCAAAAAACCTATGTCTGCAAGTGTTCTTGAACTCCTTTCCATTTCATCTCCTCAGATGTTTTTCTATCATTTATCCCCAACCTTTACTTTCAACTTCATTGATTACATGAGCTCCTTACCCATAACTAACAAAATGGTTGGTTTTATACCTCACTAAAAAGCTTTTTGTATGTCTGCAACAAGCAGTCACCTTTCCTCTCCCTCACTGAAAATCTAATGAAAAATATCACACACATGTTCAGTAGAAATGATACACACATGTTGCTTCAGGAAGAATGACAAATGACCCTCATCAGAAGGAGAGAGCCCAAGAATGCCTGCGGATGGACTACTCCAGAATCCTCGGGCTGTCTGACCCAACTGTAGAGGATTTAGCACAACTGTATGTATCCTGGGTTCCTTTGGTCCTTCTAACAAATCTACTGTGGGGGTGGTTCTAAGGATCCTTAACATAACTCTGTCTCTGCTCTATTATCTTCAATCTGTTTTGTTTGGGGCAGTACTGAATATTGAACCTGGGATTTTGTGAAAGGCCCGCAAGCATTCTGCCATGAGTAACTATCCCAGTATTTTTATTTTGAGACCAAGTGTGGCTAAACTGACCAGCTTCCTGCCTCAGCTTACCAAGTAGCTAAGATTACAGGCATGAAACCTCCACAATTCTTTTTCTTTTCCTCTTTTTACCCACTTTTTTTTATTAGTACATATTGGTTCTATAGGCTAATGGATTTCACTTTGGCAGATTTGTTTTGTTTGAGACAGGGTCTCACTGTGAAAGTCGAACTAGCCTTGAACTCACCACAATAGCCCAACTGTCCTAAAACTCATAGCAATTCTCCTGCCTTAGCGTCTCAAGTGCTGGGATTACAGAAGTATACCACCACACCTGGCTTTCATCTTGGCAGATATTATACATGCACAATAACATACTTCAATCATTTCCCATCCCACAACTTTCCCTTGCCCCATCCTCCCTCATAGTTTCACCCTTGGGGGTGTGGGAGGATAATATGTTTTGATCATATTCATGCCCTTATTAATCACCCTTACACTCTCTCCCCTTTCTTCCCTTCCTCTTGTCCAGTAATTGTTTTCCTTTATCTTTTTTAGGATTCCACACATTAAGGAAAGCACATGAGGGGTGGCTAGCGATACAGCTCAGAGGCAAAACTGCCTGCCTGGAAAGCATGTGATATTTGTCTAAGTCTAGTTTACCTTACCATTATGATCTCTAGATTCATCTTTCTACAAATGACAAAATTCTGGAGATTTTTATGGCTGAATACTCCAGTGAGCATACATACCATATTTTCTTTATCATTCACCTGCTGATGGGCACATGGGCTGGTTCCATATCTTAGCTACTATTTATTATGCCACAATAAACATGGGTGTACAGGTATTCCTATGGTATGCTTTTATTCTTTCAGGTATATACCAAGAAGTGATACGGCTGGATCAAACAGTAGTTTTATTTTTAGTTTTTTGAGACACCCTCCACATTGATTTCTACAGCAGCTAATTTAATTTAGATTCTCGTCTACATCATCACCAGAAAATACTGTTTTCTGTATTCCTGATGATAGCCATTCTGACTAGGGTGAGATGGAATCTGAACATTGTTTTAATTTGCATTCTCCTAGTAGCTAAAGATGTTGAATATCTTTTCACAAACTTCTTGGCCATTTGTACTTCCTCTTTTGAGAAATCTCTATTCAATATTTTTACTCATTTATTGGCTAGGCTATTTGATTTTCTGAGTTCTTTATATATTTTAGATTTTATCTACTACAGGAAGCATAGCTGGCAAAGATTCTATAGTTTCTGACCAGCTTGAAGCATCACAAAAAATAATCCTTAAATACTTCCTCTTATCTCTCTAAGCAATTTCATACTTTTAACTCACTCATTATATATTATTTCCAATCTTTTTCACATTTTATATATTGTGTTGCATTCTTGAATTTCTTTGTTTTGTTTTGTTCTTGAGACAAGTTCTCACTATGCAACTCAGTCTGACCTTAAAACTATGTAGCCCAGGCTGACCTGAAACTCATGGCAATTCTCCTGCTTCAGTCTCCCAAGTGCTTGGATTACAGGCATATGTCAGCAGGCCTGGCTTCCTTGAAGAATTTATTAGCCTGATCCTCCAGCATAATCATTTCTTCAGTTAATTTCATTTTACTTTCAACCTGCTTACTCAGTGTGGTGTTGTTTTGCTTTGCTTTGCTTTGTTTTGTTTTGATCTCAACTATTATTTCCAAAAATCTCTTCTGGTTCTTCTTAATAGCCTGCCACTATGCTATGGACTGATAGCCTCTCTCATTTTCTAATGAAATGTCCTATTTGCTTTTTGAACTGTTTCCTCTGGTGCTGGTGAAAAAGAATGTGGTAATTCTTTAAAATATATAATTTTATATATATTTGATATAAAAATGTATATATATTTATACATATTTTATATATATTATATATCAAGGCCTTTTATATATTATATATATTTTATATATTATTTTATATATTTTATATATATTTTATATAAATTATATTTTTATATATTATATATAAAAGACCTTGATATATATAATATATTATATATCATATATATGATATAATATATGATATATATCATATATATGATATATATCATGTATATGATAGATATATACACACACACACATACACACACACATACACCAAGGCCTAGATACTCAGGACGCTGAGGTAGAAGAAACACATGAGCACAGTTCAAGGGCAACCTGGACAACATACCAAGACTCAAAAAAGAAAAAAACTCAGGTTAAAAAGAAAGGCAGAAAAACACATTTATGTTGGGGTACAGACAGGTTCAAAATTGAATATATATGTAAATGAATGGAAAAACTAGGATTGAAGGATGACCAAAAAGAAACAAGTAACTGAAATGGGAATAGAGACCTTCATTTTAATTCTATATACTCAAGACATTCAGATTTTTAATTTTCAAAGAAAACTTACTTTTATATCATTAGTATATATTTTAAATTAAACAAATACATAGATTTTGCTTTCATATTTTATTTAATTGCATTGCTTCAATAAGTAAAAAAATTCAATGACTCTCATACTTACTAATTATGATTGAAAAGGAGGAAATCTATCAAAATGCTATATGAAGGCTTCTGAAATTTTTTTCTTTTTGTAACTGCCTTTGGAAGTACAAATACAGTATTCTCAAAAATTACCATCTTGAACTGGGTGACATAGCTCAGCAGCGGAAGTGCCTGCCTGGCAAGCACAAGGTCCTACTTTGATTCCCAGTACCAAATTAAAAAAAAAAAATTATCACCTTGTCAATGTCAGAAAACAACCCTAATTGCTTTCTCCAAAATGAAAGATTTCTGGTTTTGGCAATGGCAATCTAATTTATTTAGACTAATTTTATACATGAAAAAGCTGGACAAAAATGTAGAATAAAGCACCTACGTAGAATATCAAAAAATTAGAAAAGTAATAAGGACTTGAAGAGCCAAGAACTCAGGAAAGAAAATTCCAGAGAGGTATTCTTCCTCCAGAGGCACTACTTCAAAAATACAAAGTAAAGCCGGGCATGGTGGCGTCCTCCTGTAATCCCAGCACTCAGGAAGCTGAGGCAGCATCGTTGCAAGCTCGAGGCCAGCCTGGGCTACAAAGTGGGCCCAAGGCCTACTGCACACTGAGACCCTGTCTTAAAAAGACCCAAAAAAAAAGAAAGAAAAAGAAAAAAGAAAGAAAGAGGGAAAAAAGGAAAAAGTAAAGCAAATAAAAAATAAATAGATGAGACAGTCTAAGAAGCTCTAGAAATAAGAATACATGAAAAAAAAAAGTTCCCTTTCAAACTAAAGTCCAGAGTCTAAAACAGTTCAATTCTTGACTGAGTTATGTTCTGCTCAGATCCTGTACAGGAACAAAAGCAAATCCTCTGTGAAGGAAAACATGATCAGAGCCTCAGATTGTTCCCATTATTAATAATAATGTCTACTGTCTAGTACATCAACCAAAATACCAGAGTATGAGAAGAGCTACAAATGACACAAAATCAAAAGGACATTAAACAAAACTAAAAAAGACTAAGTAGATATCCACATTAGTTACCTGACACACACCTTAAAATGACATTAAAAATATTCAAGAACTTAGAAAGCCAAGCATGCTAGCACATGCCTATAACCAGAAGGTCTTAAAAAGCTGAGGCAGAAGGTGTCAGGCCTGACCTAAGAAAGATCTTCCCAATAAAACATGCTGCCTTAACAAACAACAGGTATCTGTGCTACCCTCAGCAAATAAGAACTGATGGCCATAAAGAAATCCAGGACTGGACCAACCGGAAGACCCAGCTTTATATGTACACTTGCGCTGACCATACTTGCAGCTTTGACCTCAAACAGAACATCCAGACTCCTTGGAACCTAGACTCCCAACCCCAAACCCTATATATACTTAGCCTCCCCTCCAGATATTCATTGTTAAGAATTCGATTTCAGCCTGCCTGTACATAGAAGTAATTAAATTTAGTCTGTTTCACAGTCCCAGTCGCTGGTGTTTCCTCACTTGCCATTAATTAACAGAAAGATCAAGCCCAGTCTAGGCAACTCAAAATAAAAAATAAATAAAAAGGTCTGGAGATGTAGCTCAGTGAAGGCTCTAGGTTCCAATCCCCAGAAATAAATAAATAAATAAATAAACAAACAAACTTAAATGACAAAATGAAGAATTCCAGCAGAAAACTGAACATCATTTTTTTAAATCAAATGAAAACTTCGGAAGTAAAAGTAAAACTAAATATTGAATGGATGTTTTAACAGCAGCTCAGACAAAACAAATGAGAGCATTAGTAAACGCAAAAGTAGACAGAAGAAAATATTCAAACTGAAAAATGAGACCAAAACATGTAAAACATAAAGAAGAGCATAAGATATGGTTTAAGAAAGTCTGTTTTACTAAATGGAGTTCCAAGAAAGAATAAAGAATTTAAAACAATACTTTAAAAAGCAAGAGCCCAAAAATTGTCTAATTAAAAAAAAAAGCCAAAGATTTTTAAATCCCTACAAAAACCAAGCTGAATGAATACAAAGAAAACTACAAGTAGAAACATCATGGCAAAACTGTTGAAAATCAAACAAAAAGTAACTTTCAAAGAAGAAATAGGACTGCTGATTTCTCAACAGAAATGCACTTCAGAATGGTGTCTTCAAAGTGCTAAGAAAAAATAACTACCAAACAGTAATATTTTTATACTCAGATGAAACAGTCTTCAAGCCCAGTGATACAAGACCAACATTCAACAAATACCAACGGAATTTTTCAGGTAATGGAAAACTATCCCAGATGGAACCACAATTTTCATAAAGGAAGAGAACCAGAAAATGTAAATATGTGGTCATATACTATGAAAAATAATCTTTAATGAACTTCATAATATATACAGTACCAAAAAAGGAGGAGAGGTAAACAAAACCAAAGCTTTTAAGACTTTTGTATTGTCTAAAAAGTGGTAAAAGTACTGATTTATACCAGCCTTTAGTAAGTCAAAAGGTGTACACTGAATTGGTGAGCAATTATTTAAAAAATGAATAAAGGAATGTGTAATCAACAACACTGAAATGACCGGCAAGAAAGAAAGATAAAACATGTGCCCATGATGCCAGCACTCAAGACTGAGATAGAGAACTGAAAGGTTGAGCCCAGTCTGGGCAATTTAGCAAATTAGTAAGACCCTATCTCAAAATAAAAAATTAAAAAAAGACAAAGATATAGCTCAAAATGTAGGCCCCAGGTTCAATTCCTGCAAAAAATAATAGTTTATATCTGATTTTATCAATATACTAAAAATATTAGACCAAATAACAGTGCAAAAGCTGCTGATTGAGAATCCAGCAACATGACATAGACACACCTTAAAATTTTTTTGGTACCGGGGATCAAACTCATGACCATGTGCTTGCAAGGCAGGCGCTTATGCCACTGAGCTAAATCCCTGGCCCCTCCTTAAAAAATTTTAAAGGTTGAAAAGATAAGAAATATTCCATGCAAACACAATACAAAAGAAAGTTTGCACAATCATGTTAGCATTAGGCATTTCACAACGATAAAAAAAAAAAACTATGACAATAAAACAATCATATATGAATATAAGGGAGGGAGCATGCTCATAATACCAGCACTCTTTGAGTCTGAGTCAAGAAGACTAAATCATATATGAGATATATATATATACATATATACTTACATACGAATCAGATATATACATTTGTATGTACCAACTAATACCAATCCAAAATATAAAAAGTGAAATCTGACAGAACTGCAAATAAAAACTGATGAAACCACAATCACAGTGAAAAAATTTTAAAACAGTAACTGACAAAACAGGAAAAACTAGACTTGGGATTTTATCTTAAATGTCGTTATTTATTTTCCCTAAAGGAATATGCCTATCTTGGCTATTTTTCTCTTAATTCTACTGGAGCTCATTTGCAACTACAGGAATTTAATGGTATTTAACAATATAAAACATGTAATTTTTTTAAGGCCCTTTCCACTAACAAGGGAAAAGACCTAGAGGTTCCATTCCACCCAGCTGTTCCCTTTCTGGGCATCTTCCCAAAAGAATTAAAACCATCAGACCACAGCAACATATGTGCACTCATGTTTATAGCAGCACAATTTGTAATAGCCAGATCTTGGAAACAACCTAAATGCCCACTGACTGGGGAATGAATGCAAAAGATGTGGTATTTTTATACAATGGAGTACCACTCAGCCATAACGAAGGATAAACTGGAGACTTATAGGTAAATGGATGCAACTTGACACCATACTTGTTAGTGAAATAAATAAGACACGTGTAAACATTGTATTGTCCATTAGAATGAGAAGTTGAAACCACATATGTGTATGTTTATGTATATGTATATAAAAAATAGGATAATTTTAAAAAAATTAAAACTCAATTGCCAAGAAAAAAAAAATTAAATTAAAATACAATACAATAAACTTCAAGTCCAGCATGCTGGTGCACACCTGTAATCCCAGCACTCCAGAGGCTGAAGTGAGAGTGCCAAACTCAAGGCTTGCCTGAGCTATACGGAGAGGCTTTACATCAAAGAAACTGAGTTCCCATAAAAAATTATATCACATGAGGATAATCCCATCTATCTAAAGTATTTATTCAACTTGCCTTAGAATGTGATTGTTTTTTTAGCTGTGATTTAGTATTTTCAATACCCATATCCAGAAAATAGTAGTAAGCTAAACTAAAAGAATAAATAACTCTTGAAATTATTTCTGTATTTCAAAGCAATTTACACTCTCCAGTGGCCTTGTGATCTTGAAGACTGAAACATGAAAACATAATTTTTAAAAAATGTTTTTCAAATTAAGAACTTTAAAATAATTATTAAATGATTTATATGAAGCTAGCAAGGCATTTTTGCCCTTGCCTGTGAACCACTACCTATTAACAAATGCCTCAAGTATTCACTCCTTGACCTTAATATAGTTTACACCTTAATAACTAAGTTCACTAATAATTTCCTCTATGCTTGCCCTCAATTTTCTCTTTGGCCTACCACAGTGTATGTACAAATACAACAAGTACTACTTCTCAACATTCCCTTTACCTCCTCATGAAATGGAATGACTCTTACTATTTTTGGTAAGTCTTTTTTCCAGAAGATTACCAAGGTTAGCTGGAAGGAATTGAGAAACTTTGCAGTTCAACTTCAGAGAAAGTGTGAAAATACCACCCTATTGAAAGGGCAGTATTCACACATAAAATCCCTTTAATTGTGTGACAATTTTGCAAAGTATTAGTGCAATCTTCACCAGATATTTATTTGAATCTCACAATACTTTGTAAAGAAATAATAAAATCTGAATTCAACATCTAAGAATTCTTAGTTGGTGGTGGCAGCACAAGCCTATAATCCTGGCACTCAAGAGGCTGAGACAAGAAGATCATTAACTGGGGCTAGCCTGGGTTCTAGCTAGCCATGCACTGCATGGAAAAACCCTGTCTCAAGAGTTCTTTGGTTTACCTGGCAAAACATAACGAGGATGACTTTTCATAACTGCAATTTTTGACTTAGAAAAGACAGATTCTCGGTTTTCAAGAATCTTCAATCAAAATGAAATAGCCTTACAAATCTAATTAATTAAGGAATATGGCCACCATCCCATTTCTCTAAATTCCAATAAGCTTATGAATAGAAGATAAAGATTATTACAATATTTTCAAACATTACCAGTTTTAACCGTTCTTTTCTCCTTTTGCCAAAGGAAGCACTTGACCCAGGCTCTGATTCCTTTTTTACATCCTCATCCTCATCCTCATCTTCATCATCCTCAAAACACCAATCTGGCAATACAGGTGGTGGTGGTGCTTCCTCTATATCACCATAACGACGAAAAAGTTCTTTCAAATAATCACCCTTATAGATTCCTGGTGGTCTGGCTTGAGCAAAAGTAGCAACTGCTGCTTCAATACTATGGAAAAAAACACCATGCAATTTCCTCACTATTCTCCATTTATACTTATCAAAACTCACTTATATTCAAATCATCATATAATGTATAATACAGGTTTATAAAATAGAAAACCACAGTCTTCACCCTAAAAGCAATCAACTGTTAGGGCATAAATTCATTGTGAAGCAGTTTTAATATAAGATATATACTAATAGTTATAATTCCTCAACTCTAAAAGTACAGTGCTTTGAGTGCACATTAGGGATCCAGGCAGGATCCTGAAAGAAGAATTTACAGTCTTGAAGCTTAGGGTCTGATTCTAAGAGAGCAGTCAAAGAAATCTGAATAGTAATGTCAGCAAGATTAGAAGCATGCTGGTTTTTCAGAAATGTCCAACAGGCCCAAGCACTGCATGTACAAATCATGAGAGAAGCAAGCACAGGCTGAGTCTGCACTGGAGCCTGGGAGTGTTGTGCAGAACATCTGAACAACTAGAGCGAGGAAGTCCATGCAGTAGTAGAGAACCACTGGTGTGTGAAATACAAAAGGTAAAATTGGATGTACTTTGATTGACTATATTCAGAAAAAAAACTACTGTGTGAAAGGTCATAAACAATGACCCTCAATCAGTCAATGAGAAAATTCAGCTAGTAATATTCCCTTCTCTTAGGAATTCTCTTAGGAGCCTTAGATAACTAAGGTTCCACTCTCTCAGAATCTAAAAAAAAAATACTTCACAATAAGTGTTCAATAAAAACATTCTGATTGGCTTAAGGAGAGTAACTTGTCCCTAAAATACTTCCTTTATATATCATTCTAAATTGTTCTAATATTCAACAGTTATAGAAAAGACACTAGTTAAGCAGGACATGGTGACGCATGCCTATAATCCCAGCACTTGGGAAGCTGAAGCATGAGGACTGTAGAGAGTTCGAGGCCAGCCTGGGCTAGTGAGTTTATGGCCAGCTTGGACTACATAGTGAAACTGTCTCAAAAAAATAAAAACAAATAAATAAGACACTAGTTAGAAGGAAAAGAACAATACTAATATCCAAAACTGAACACAAGCAGAAAATATTGAAAGAACGTGGCTTTGGGCAAAAGTAGCAACTGCTACTTCAATACTATGGGGAAAAAACCATGCAATAATGCTGTTAAAAAATATATATATATATATTATATATATAAAATATGTAGATACATATGAAAAATATATAGATATATAAATGAAAACACAGTTTATAGGATTCATAAGCACTCAACTAAAGTTCATAAAACAACCAGGTAACAGTATCATAAAGATCAACCATATCCAAGATGCAAACCATTTTAAATTATACTATGAGTTCAAAAAACTTGGTAATATAGGGAGGATAGGGGAAAGTAGGAATAAAAATGATCAACATGTGCTATGTGTAACAATTCCCCAAAATGAAACAAATGTAATTATTATATATCACAAACATGCTGACAATAAAAAAAAATTGTTTTAAAACCTGGCAATATAAAATGCTACAATTAAAATAATAAAATAACAGCAAGATAACAATAAACAATAACCAGCTATTAAATACATCTCCTGCTATTATAACAAGAAACAAATACCTCCAATCCATTTTCTCCACCAAAAAGGCACATATGAGGAAACCAGTGCGATTGAAACCATGGGTACAATGAACACCTAGAAAACAAAGTTTTAGGTTGTTTAATAAATCATTTCAGAGGCCACATTTTCACTGCACATTTCTACATTAAAATTTTTTATGTTGTCTTATAACTTAGTAACTTTCAGTTTAAGTTGCCTAGAATCCATTTTACAGCATTAGCTAAAAGTTTAAATATAACATAAAAGTTAATTTATTTAAAAACTCATCTAATGTTTCTCAAAAAATCTGAATATTTTAAATAAGGAAATATTTTCATCAAAAAAAAAAAGGCACACAAATATATATTGGTCACTGTGATTCACAAACTTGATGAACTTTTCCCAGTCCTCCCCTTGTGATCAGTGGCACAGATTTGAGACAGATGATATTTCTTTTAAAAAGAAATCCAGAAACCAGAGTAAAAGAAAGGAACTAATGGAAATATAAATTCATCCAGGAGTTAATACTAGTTGAATGAATTCATGCAAAATCCCTACAGAAAAACTGATCATAGTAAAATAAAAAATTATTGTGAAGTTCTTTGAAAACCAACTCCAGTATATCTTTACATTAGCCTTTTTTTAATTAAAAGGCAGAAGAAAACCAAAAATGAGTAGAAAATAATAAACATCAGAAAACATAATTCCTTATCAAACTGTCAACATCATTTTTCACACAGATTAACATTTGATTCTTACATTTCTGTAAAAATAAAAAAAGACTCAGAATAGTCTAAACAACTCTGACACAGGAACAAAATTAGAGCTCCAACTGTCTCTAATCCCACGATTTATCACAAAGTTACACCAATCATGACAAAATGGCACTGATATCAAGATAGACAAATCACCAAAGTACCAATATTAAGTCCCAAAATAGATACCCACATAACAGTCATTTGATTTCTGGCAGAGATGCATTAACTTTTAATCTTTCAAAATAAACTTTTAGAAGGAAAGAAGAAGCTATTATGGTTTACATCTAGATGTCTCCCTAAAGCCTTATGAGATCATAGATGAGAGCTTTGGAAGGTGACTGGATTATGGGGCTTATGGTTGACTTACTGTTAAGAGGTTGGCAAAGATGATTCATGGGGGATGTAGCCTGGCAGGGTTTAATCTCCCTCTCCCAGCTCCTCCTTTGGGCTGTCTCAGCTTTCCCACCACTGTACCACAAGCTGCTCTCCTCCGCCATGCCATCCTGCTTTACAGTCAGTCTACAATGAACTTAAACCTCTTATAAACTGTGAGTCAAAATAAACTCCTTTAAATTGTAGGTCTCAGGTACTGTGTCTTAGTCACAAGAAAAGTTGACTAAAAGAAAAACATAGTAGAAACGGGTAACTTATATTTCTTAAACACTATTCTAAGATATTTTCAAGATCACTTTACCTACTTTGAAAATAGTAATTAAAAATTTATTTTAAAAATTGTAGGCTCGGAAGAGACAAGATGGCAGACTGGTAGGTAGCAGGAGAGAGACCCTCTCTGAGAGAGACAGCTCAAATGCCAGGATAAAACACCCTGGAGAGACCCAAACAGAGAGATAGACTCTCACAGCCCAGAAGGAAACTACAGCGCAAAAACTCGCTCAAATATGAGGTCCTGGGGCTACTATTAGTGAAGATAAGATCAGCGAGCATGGCACCCACCTCAAGACGCCTGAATTCCGCCCGACCTGAACAAGCAATCCGCGCCGAAGCGACTGGCTTGAGCCGCCGGAGCCCGGAGCTGAACAGCCCGGCATGCAGTTCGCCGGGACCCGCTCTGCACATGACCCACCCAGAGGCACTGTGAATTCCCACCGCAGCCGTGCTGAAGTCGGAGGTCGGGCAGTCCAGCAGTTCTCGGGGATGCGGTGAGTGATGGGAATAAGACCTGGGAAAGGGGAAACCAACTGGACGACATGTTGGATTTGGGCAGGACAGCCCTAACTCCATAAGGAAGTGGCTTCAGCTGGTTACTCCCCTCACCGAGCGGATTGGTGGAATCTGCTTGGACTAGGCCACGCCCCTGGCGGGGACCCAGTTACTTCCCTGAGATCAGTGCACACTGATGCAGTGAAGGCCTGCAAAGGTTGACTGGCCCAGAAGGGAGGAGCTAGCACACACTACCCCTGGGTGAACTCTAATCTCTGATAACCTATTGAAGAGGGCTAAAGCTCCTAGCCTGCGCCCTCTAGAGGAGCCTTAAACAACAAGAAAAGGGTCTGGGAATTACACTGTGCACTTGTATGGAAGGAACCAAAAACATAACGAAAGCGAGAAATAAGAAAACACTCCCAGCCCCCAACCCTGAGAACATTGATCCAGGAGAGGTAAATACAAAAGAGATTGAGGGCAGCAAAAATGCAACATCAAACACAGCGTTAGCGGACATAAAGAGATATAGTCAAGACCTCGTAAGCGGGACAAAAACTGAAATATTAATTCAAATTAAACAAGAGATAAGTAGATTAATAAAAGAAGGGCTGGGTACCTCTCAAGACACAGACAGAAGAATAGAGGAACACAAATGGAGAGAAAAATTTAATGAAGAATTCAGAAAAAACCTAGAATTTATGAAGCAGATTCAGAGGGATTATCAGGAAACTAAAGACTCCATAGAAAGCTGGCAAAACTGCTTGAAAAAAAATCAAAGATAGACTATCAAAAATTGAACACAGGCTTGCAATGTGGGTTCATGAAAGGGAAGATCTCTTAAAAACAACAAGGGAGCAGGCAATAAGATACAAAGACTGGAAGATGACAAGAGGATCTATAACTTAAGAATAAAGTATGTGAATGAAGAAGCAGGAATCAAACCAGAGGAATTACAAAGGCTATTCACAGCCATTATTGAAGAAAATTTCCCAAGCATAAAAAAAAGAAATGATATGCAGAAGTATGAAGCATACAGAACTCCAGCCACCTACAACCAAAACAGAGCTACGCCCAGACACATAATAATCAAGATCCCAGAAACTCAATATAAGAACAGAATATTAAAAGCCATCAGAGAAAAGAAACAGATCACCTATAAAGGAAAACCCATCAAAATCACGGCAGACTTCTCAATACAGAATCAGGTCAAGAAGAGCTTGGAGTAATATAATTCAAGCGCTGAAGGAGAACAATCTCCAGCCCCGATTGGTGTATCCTGCAAAACTCTCTATAGAAATTAATGGAGAAAAAAGATGCTTCCATGACAAAGAGGAGCTAGGAGAATTTGTGACCACCAGGCCAACCCTACAAAAAATACTGAAGGACATTCTAGGGAGAGAGAACAAGAATACGAGTATTTCAGGAACAGTGGCAGAGAGGCCTCAGTGAACAAGGCAGACAGTGAAGTGGAAGAGAAAAATAGACTATCAATGGCAGAAAAATAGAATAGCAAAAATGAGGCAGAGAAGATTGGCTATAATCTCTGGTATAGAGGGCCTTGAAATACTAACAGAGAGAAACACAGCCAGAGTAGATCAGGAAATAGGGTCCATTGAGCTGCTCTTTATAGGAAGGCAGTGGGACCCAAAACAAGCAGTGCACCCCATGGGAGTGAAAGGGGAGGAATTGTTTTAAAAAGGGAGGCAGAGGATACTGTTAATGGGGTAACAAGATTTAAAATTTACATTATTCTCACCACTCTGCTTGGATGGATTGTGTGCTGTTCCAGTTTGTCTACTTACACTAGACTTGAGGACATGGTCAGCTATCCCAAAAATAAGAGGACATATTATGGTAATCATCCCTAATTTCCTATCAACTTAATCTGAAGCCCTTTATAACTTATACTGTCTTATTATATGACTGATCTTATTTGAATCTGGTTTGTTAGATTGCTACTTTGTATTGACTGATTTTATTTAAATCTGTTGTGATGGATAGCATCAAGTCTAAGAGTATAGGCAACTACACTGAAGATGACAAGATTCACTAAGATACCCACTCTGGTTTGATTATTACTTGCTTATGAAGTCTTATAATGTCTCTAATGCTTTGTT
>PVJX010014867.1:0-43862 GCA_004027295.1 Dolichotis patagonum
CTTTCTGGGAGACTTCCTGGGGGTGAAGGGCGGGGCTACGGGCCCAAACAGACCTGGCCCAGATGCCGATCTCCAGGCAGTTCCCAGTCCCAAAGAGTGGTGCCGAGATGCAGGTCTGCACAGACTTTCGATCCAAACAGCCCAGGCCACTCTACGGGGCGAGAGTTTCGGGTCCCAAAGAGACAGCCTGAGATGCTGCTTTCTGGGAGACTTCCTGGGGGTGAAGCTCTACTCCTGTTTTTTAAAAATCCCTTTTCTTTTTTGGTAAGTATCAGATTAATTAATTTCTTTTATAAATCTTTATCAAATTAATTATCATAAACAGATTAACAGCCAAGCTAATGGCCAGAAAACATATAAACCACATAAAACAGTTATACTAAATTACTTTTAGATACACTGACTATGCTGGATTACAATAATATTCTGTCTCTCTCATCCTCTCTCACTCTCTTTCTCTCCTATTATCTTTTATTTTGTACTTTATTTATATATCGGGTTTCTCATATAAGAGAAAACATGCAATATTTAAGGTCATCTGTCTGATTTATGTTGCTTAACATTATGACCTCAAGATGCATTCATTTTCCTACAACTGACCCATTTATTCTTTTTTTATGACAGAGTAGTACTCCATTGTGTATAAATACTTCATTTTCTTTATCCATTCATCTGTTGATGGACACATAGGCTGATTTAACTATCATGAATTATGCTGCTATAAACATGAGTATGCACTATCACCATAATATGATGTCTTTAACTCTTTCAGGAAGATATCCAGAAGAGAAATAGCTGGGTCAAATGGAATTTCTATTTTTAGTTGTTGAGGAATCTCTGTACTTATTTTCATAGTGGTTGTAGGAGTTTATACTCCCACCAACAATGAAGAAGGGTTTCCTTTTTCTCCTACAACTTCTCCGGTATGTGCTATTGTTTGATTCCTTGAAGATAACCGTTTTTTCTGGAGCCAGATGGAATCTCAGTGTTGTTTTAATTCATTTCTCAAATGGCCACTGATGCTGAACCTTTTGGATGTATTTATTGGCCATTTATACTTTTTCATCTGAGAAATGTCTTTATTTCAGATACCCATTTTTTTGATGAAGGGTGTCTACTGTTTTTGAGTTATTCATATATTCTAGAGATTAGTCTTTTGAGAATTAGCTGGAAAAGTTTTTTTCCTATTCCATAGATTTCCTTTTTACCCTATCGTTGGTTTCCTTTGCTGTGCATAAGCTTTTTAATTTGATGCAATCTCATTTATAGGTTCTTGATACTATTTCTTGTGCAACCAGGGTGTTGTTCAAAAAGTTTTTGCCTGCACTTATATCTTCAAGAGTTTTACTATTTTGTCTTTCAGAAGACTGTTTATATTTTAATATTTGTATTTAATATTTATATCTTTAATCTGTTTTGATTTTAGTTTAGTGCATGGTTTGGGCCTAGGTTTAATCTTTAGGACGTGGAAAGCCAGCTTGTTACGAGGCTGTCTTTCCTGCAGTGGAAGTATTTGGCCTCTTCCTCAGCGTTGTTAGCTGAGTGTGCCTGGAGTTGTTTCTGCATCCTTTATTCTGTTCCATTGATCCACAGTCTTTTTTCCCCCCATGCTGTTTTTATCACTGTACTTTTGTAGTATAGCTTGAAGTTCAGGCTTATGATGCCCCCTCACTTGTCCTTGTTGCCTCAAATTGCTTTTGCTGTGCTAGGTCTCTTCTGGTTCCATACGAATTTTGGGATTGTTTCTTTAGTTGTGTGGGGAACACTATTGGTATTTTGGTTGGGACTGTGTTAAATCTTTATAACAGTTTTGGAAGTATGACCTTTTTTGTTTGTTTTGAGACAGGGTATGGAGTTCGGGCTGGTCTTGAACTCACTGTGTAACCCAAGCTGGCCTAGAATTTATGGCAATCCTCTTGCCTCAGCATCCTGAGTTCTGAGGTTTTAGGTCTGCACCATTATGCCCAGTGTGTACGGCCATTTTGACTATATTAGTTCTGCATATCCAAGAACAGAGGATATCTTTCCATTTTCTAATGTCCTCTTTGATCTCCTTTTTCAGAGCAGTATAGTTTTCATCGTAGAGGTCTTTCACTTCCTTAGTTCTGAATATTTCATTTTTCTTGATGCTATTTCAAAGACTATTTTTCCCAGTTTTTCTTGTGTTGAGTTTGTTATTGCTGTTTTTTCCTCTTTCTTTCTTTCTTTCTTTCTTTCTTTCTTTCTTTCTTCTTTCTTTCTTTCTTTCTTTCTTTCTTTCTTTCTTTCTTTCTTTCTTTCTTTCTTCTTTCTTTCTATTTCTTTCGTTTCCTTTCATTTTGTTTTTTGAGACAGAGTCTCTTGTGATCTTGCTTTCTTATCCCTTGGACTAATTCTGGTGGTTTATGCTACTTTTCCTCTTGATGCCCCCTGGATTGACTACAAGGGAGTTGGGAGTTTGGGGAGATGTTTTGTTGACTTGTCTTCTCATGTGTCTATTGAGAGTTCCTTTGTTTGGATTTCTGCTGAGGTCTGTGGATACATACTGTATAAAGATTTTGTTGCGACTATAGAACCTCTTTACTTAGTTGCTTTTCAGGGAATTGCTTTGGACATGGCTAACTAACTGTAGTCTTTTGCCTCAACCCCAAGATTCTGCTGCTGTAGTTAACTTAGGAGTGGAGGATGCAACGTAATTGACCCAACATTGGCTGGGAATGCACTCTAGTATTGTTAATGTCACTCTAGTGTTGAGTGTCGGTCTACAGAGAAATAGCAACAATTATTTGACCCTGGTAATATCAAGCAGTTGTTATATTAGTATCATGCGAGACAAATTGAATATTAAGTACCATAAGAACTGATTATGTACCCTCAATCCTAGGGAAGGAATCCATAGTTACAGTGTAAACATGAAGACAATCCAGGAATACAGCTAATGTGTACTAAATGCAACATCTGTATCTCTGCAAATGGTGGAAAAGAATTCAACAGTAATTTTGTAGAGTTAATGGTCTAAATAATAAAGGTTTATGGTTATAGCATTAAAGATATAGGGAGTTAGGAAAGTGGGAATGCAAGAGTAAAAATTTGAAACCTTAAAAAATGCATGATATGAGAAGAAGGATAAAGAAGCGGTATGAGGGCTCCTGTTAGGGAGTAGAAGGATATTTATAGAATGAGGTAAAAGTAAGTGAAAAAATTGGCAAGAAACAGAAGGTAAAAGAAAATGAGGGAGAAAAATTATATAAGGAGTAAAAGTAAGAGAAAAAGTTAAGGGGAGAAAAATTAAAAGGGAGAAGAGGAAAAAATAAATAACAAAGGGCCGGGGATTTAGCTCAGTAGCTTAAGCGCCTGCCTGGCAAGCGTGAGGTCATGAGTTTGATCCCTGGTACCAAAAAAAAAAATAAATAAATAAAATAAAAATAAAAATAAAAATAAAAAGATAAAAAAATAAATAACAAAAAAGAGAAAGGGAGAGAGAGACAGACAGAGATAAAAGCAGGAAAAAAGACAAAGGAAAATTCCATAAACCCCTGATAAACTGATGAAGAAGAAAGGAGGGAGGGGAATAATAAAAAACAAAAACAATATACGTACTTGCAAAAAGAAAGAAAAATGAAATGAATTTGAATGTGTGGTTTTTTGCAGGATGTATGATTTTGGAGCAGTGTCCCAGTCAGGATGTGTCTCTGTCTCACCGCAGACCAGGAGGGCAGTGAGAGCCCCGATCTGCCTGCAGGGCTAGGGCCAGGGCACCAAGGCCGGGATTTTCAAAGTCTCAGCGACTCTGGCTGAGCCTGGCCTCCGGCTGTGGGGCGGGGCCCACGGGCTCCAGTTTAAACCCCTCAGGGTGTGTCTTCCCAGCCAGCTCCCTGACCCTGGCTACCTCCTTCTCCCCCGCCCCATCCCCCCAGATAAATTTCTGTCTTTTTAAAAAATTCTGTTCATTTTTTTGATTGTTTGCTTTGGTTCTTTCATGAGCATGAATTGCATGGCATCTCTTACAGGTCTGTGTGCTTGGTAACACTCTCCCTCAGAGTGGAGAAGAAAGAAAGAAATATGTCACATGACAGGCAGTCCTTGGGGTGTGGGCCCCAGCGGCCCTCCAGAAACTCTTGTCCCATTTTCACACTGCATAATGTCTTTGTCTTCCATTTGCTTCTCCAAATTCAAACCCTGAGTGTCATGGCATCCAGGAAGCAGAGCCCCAGGGCTGTCTTCTGTGGCTGTCTCATCCAGTCACTGTGGGAGTGTCACACTGGAAGGTCTGTAGTGAATCTATTCCATGGCTTTTTTCAGTCCTGGTTTGAAACATGGGGTCCAGCCAAGCTCTTTTTTTTGGTACTGGTAATTGAACTCAGGACCTTGCGATCGCCAGGCAGACGCTTATACTGCTGAGCTAAACCCCCGGCCCTAGGCAAGCTCTCTTCCTGGGGAGAGGGCAAGTGCTTGGCCTGGAGCCTCTCACCAGCTGTTGGATGCTGAAGGACCCATGTGGGAGCAGAATCCCGTGCTGTCCAGATCACAGCACCACTGCTCCATTCTGCCACTATGTTTCCTCCAGGAGCCCTGTGGACTCCCCAGCTTTCTGTCTGTGTGGAACTCCTCTGCCTTTCTCAAGAGCCACAGGCTGGGAGTCGAGGAGAAAGTGCAAAATTTCTCTTCCTTACTCTGTTGTGTTCTGTCTCTTCAATTATGCCATAGCTTTTAATATTCCTGTCAGACTCTTCCTGATTCCCAGGGTTCTACTTCTCATCTTTCTTTGCCCCAAGTTATTTTCCAGTATCTGGATTCTGAGTCTCTGAGAGGCTGAGTTGTTGTTTCCTGGAAGTTTTGGAACTCATCCCATCATACCACCTGTTTCTTCACACGTAATCCTAGAAAAGCACATGATTTGATTATATGATTTCTCTAACAATTTTTTTAAACTGGTTCTGTCTTGGGCATGTCATGTGGTCAGTCCCATCCAGTTGGGAGTCCACTCAACTCTTTAAAATGTGATCATCTACATGTAGTCTTTTTCTCAAGCTGCAGGGCCTTTCACAATGTGGCTTGTCAGCCATTTTTCACTATCATACACAGAGCTCTGGGAATCATGCAGGGAAGGAAGTCCATGCTGCTGGAAGCATTAACATCATCATTCTTGCTATTCGACTTCTTTGTTAGGGATGCTAGGCCCAAGCGCTGTGGCTGCCGGCCTGGCCAGTCCTTTCTAAGGGATGCAGTGTGCTGCCAGCTCCTCATGCCACCATCTTCCTGGCAGGCTCATTGACCCCCTTCTGGTTCCTGAGATCTCCATAGTGTTCTGTATACCGGCCTGGCATCTGGAAACTGATACTTTTATAACTGGCCTGTTTTTCATCCTGCTTCTTTGATCCATTCGTTCCCTTCATGGGGTCCATTGTTTCCTTTGCCACATGAATGCCAGTTGGTAGGAGGCCTGGTTCCACAGTCTGATGTGCGTAGCCTCAGCTGTGAGTATGAATGTGCGTAGCCTCAGCTGAGGGCGAATCTCTGCCCAGTGCACTCCCACAGGCAGGGCATAAACCAGCCCGGCCACGGAGGCGGGGGAGGCCAGTAGGATGGGCTGGTTGCTTTCGAAATGGCTTAGCAATTAAATGTATTCCAGTTCTTTCTTGTCTTGCACAAAGAATTGAATTAGACAAGCCAAAAATGGTGCCACATGTTTATCTGAAAAGCGCAGGGTGAAGGGAGAAACTGGCTCTGCAGAGTGAACTTGGGCTGAACAAAAGAGGAAAGGAGAAAAAGAGTAAAAATTAAGTATGTCCTGGCATGGAGGACACAGTGGGTCACCGTGAAGAGCTGCAGTAGTTTCCTTTCAATGGTGTCTGTGTTTTTATACCCTGTCCATGTCTCCTGGGAGCCTGCAAGAAGTTCCACATACAGGGCCCTGGGGTCTTGTAATTGACTATTTCCCCTTATTTTCCAGCCAGCTTTGACATAGTCTGTCTCGTATGTCACCAGGGCCCTGCTTTTCTTTTTGCTGTGGGCTCCACAGAACTTTCTCGTGGCCCAGAATTCCAGCCAAGACAGGGCTTCTCTGCACACATGCACTCATTCCAAGTAAAGATCTTTCTCCACGAAGATAAATATGGCTTGCAGTCTCCACAAAATAAACCATCGTTAAAATCACTTTACTTGTCTAGTTGATCCTTTTTAAAGGAAAACATTTTGGGCTGGATGTGGCAGCACACACCTTTAATCCCAGCAGTTGAGAGGCTCAGGCAACAGGATCACCCCCAAATTCAAGGCCACCTCAGTTATATGATGAGATGTAGTTCAAAAAACCAAGAAAAAATAATTAAAAATTATTAAAAAAAAAATGGGCAGCCAGGATTGGTGGCATATACCTGTAATCCCAGCACTTGGGAGGCTGAGGCAGGAGGCTCACTGCAAGTTCTAGGCCAGCCTGGACTACAAAGTGTGTTCAAGGCCAGCCTGAACCATATAGTGAAACTCTGCCTCAAAAAAGACCAAAAATAAAATAAAATAAAATAAAATAAAATAAAACAAAAATTAGCACCCTTGGAACCTGAGGCCAGTTCAATCCCAGCCTGGGCATTTTAGTGAAACCCTGTTTCAAAATAAAAAGTAAAAGAAGCTGGGGATGTAGCTTAGTGAAAAGACCCTGTGTTCAATTCTCTCACCCGTCTATCTATCCATCTGTCTCTACTATCTATTGATCTATCGTCTATCTATCTATCAATCATCTAGCACAGGGTTAAGTTACCTGCCCAAGCCCATACATGTAGTGGGTGTTTAATTTGGACTTACATTCTATCTTTAGAGTCCAGCCTTTCATTCATTACCCTATAGGGCTCCTCTTACTACCAGCTAGCATGTTCTTTAAGGAAATTATCCGTCTATGTCCCATTTACGGTTTGTCAAACACACATAATCAGAGAGGAGTATGATGAACTTTTGAAAGCACATATTTATAGCTTCAGAATTAGGTTCCGTGGAACACAGTTTGGGGATCTGTGGTAGTCAGGGGTTGTGAGGAGAACAATTAGGATCAGGACACAGAATTTATATTATTTTATGATGGTCACCCAGGGTTAACACAAGAAACTGCAGGAAATATGTCCACAACACTAAAGACGTAGGATATTCAGCCCAGGGCCTGGATCCCACAGCAATGTCCCGCATAAGTCCAGACAAAAACTTAGAGTCCCTCACAATGCCTCCCACGAGTCTAACTGGAGGTCTAGAGCCCACAAGAAGGACTCATGCCAGTCTGTTTTATGGATCCTTGCTGGGAAGGCCCAAAGGTCAGTGGTGGAAGCTAGAAAGTCTGTGTCAGCAGGGTGAAGGAGCTGTGCTGATAGGTTGACCGTTCTATGCTGGAGCCAAGAAGTCACACTCAAAATAAGAACCAGGGTTGTCCTGAAAAGCGCCACAGCCATCCTCAGCAACAAGGAGGTCCCGAGCTCCTCCAATGATAAGAACAGTGGAGTAGATGCCAGAAAACCAGCATGATGAGTTTCTCCTGGAGATTAAAAAGCTCACACCTTCCCCTCTGGAGCCAGGAAGCGATGCTTAATGTAAGGACCAGAGCTCCCCGAAAGTGAACTACAGCCACTTTCACCAACAAGGTCCTGGGCTCCTCTGAAGACAATGGTTGAACTCACACTGGGGAAGCTAGTCATGATGAGTTCCTCCGGAAAAACCAATGGCTCAAACAGCAACACGTATGAGAACCCACAACGCCTCGCTTGTCTTCTCCAAGTGTCTATTGATGCTGGCAACTTTTCTCAGGTGGAACATCTGTGCTCAGCACCATGCTGATTTAATTCAGCTGGTGTTAAGTTGACCTTCGGTTTTTAATCCATAACAGGATCACACTGTGAATGGCTCCTTGGAACCTGGTAAGGGCCATGCAAGTGGTGCCTAGGAGAGAACCAGCCAGACCTACAGAAGGGAGGGAGGCCTGGAAGGGGAGGACAAAGAGCCCACAAAACAGGTGCGGGGAGAGACAAGTGTGGCCAGCCGTGTGGTCCAGCCTTGAGGCACAGTCATTGAAACCCTGGGGTGGGCTCTGTGTGGCACTGCCCAGATCCTGTCTTGAGGGAGGACTCATCCAAACTGGCCAGCAGTGTTATCAAGGGGTGTCCCCAGGTGTCAGCCCCTCAGCCTCATCCTCTTCAGAGACTCCCTGGAGGGTCAGAAGCCTCGGGAGGCTGCTGCAAGCCTGTCCACCACTCCTCTCTGACCCACCCCACTTGCTTCCTCCTCTGCAGCAGAAGTTAATCTGGGAAACTCTTGAATAAACATCCTGCCCACCATCCTTGCCTGTAACTTAGGAGCCGACCTGTCCAAGGAGGGGACAGACCTCCATAACAAAAACTAGGGTATACTGAAGAAAGATTGAGGAGGACGCTAGAAAATGGGAAGACATCCCGTGTTCCTGGGCAGGCAGAATCAACATCATTAAAATGGTCACATCACCAAAGGCAATATATAAATTTAATGCAATTTCTATTAAAATACCACCAACATATTTCACATTCTAGAAAAACAAATTAAACAACATGGTGCTGTCACAAAAATAGACACAAGGACCAATGAAATAAGATAGAAGATGCAGAAATAATTCTAGATTTGGAAAGTTTATACCTGTGAATGCCAGTTTATACCATGTCAGAAAGACAGCAAGTTCAAATAAGTAACCTAAGGATGCTCCTCAAGTTCCTAGATAAATGAGAACAATCCAAATCTAGAGCTAGTACAGAGAGGAAATTACAAAAAGTAGAGGAGAAATCAATGAAATGGAGAGTAAAGCAAAACAAACAGAACAAAACACAAAGAATCAATGAATCAAAGATCTGGTTCTTTGAAAGAAAAAAAAAAACAATATAGACCCTTAGCCAATCTTATGAAAAAAAAAAAAGACAAAAAAGAGACACAAATCATTGCAATTAGAAAAGAAAAAGATGAAATCATGATGACCACTGCCAAAATCAAGATTATTATTACCAACTACTCCATAAAGTTGTATGCCAATAAACTGAAGAATTCAGAAAAAAGATAGATTCTTAAACTCATATGAATTACAAAAATTGAATCAAGAAGACTTTAAAAGACTCAATAATCCAACAGGCAATGAAATTGAAAAAAATAATCCCCAGAGGCATGGTGGCACAGACCTCTGTAATCCCAGCACTCAGGAGTCTGAGGCAAGAGGATCACCATGAGTTTGAGGCCAGCTTGGGCTACATAGTGAGTTCAAAGCGAGTCTGAACTACATAACAAGGCCCAGGACCTGAGGTACTCACTGCTGAATTCTCTGTGAACTTTGGGGAGGAACTAACACCAATATTCCTCAAATTTTTAAATGAAATCCAAAGGGAAGCAGTACCCTCAAAGTCACTCCTGGAAGTTAGTATTACCCTGATCCCCAAATCAGAAAGAATACAACCACAAAAGAGAACTACAGGCCAACCTCTCTAATGAACAGAGATGCAAAAATCCTCAATATAATACTGGCAAACAGAATGCAACAAACCATCAAAAAGATCAGACATCATGATCAAGCAGGCTTCACCCTAGGGATGCAAGTGTGGTTCAGTATAGGTAAATCAATAAATCTAATTCAGCACACAAACAGAAACAAGGACAGAAATTGCTTGATTATCTCAAGAGATGGAAAAGTCTTCTGACAAAATACAACATCCGGGGCTGGGGATTTAGCTCAGTGGCATAAGTGCCTGCCTTGCAAGCACACAGTCATGAGTTTGATCCCTGGTACCAAAAAACAAACAAACAAACAAAAAACAACCCCTCCAAACCCCCATCCAATTATCATGAAAACCCTGAAGAAAATAGGTATTCTCAATCTGATAAAAGCCATTTATGAGAAATGTACTGTCAACATTATATTAAGTAGGGAAAAACTGAAGACTTTCTCTCTAAAACCAGAAATAAGACATGGATGTCCACTATCAACACTCTTGTTTAACACAGTCCTTGAAACGTCAGCCAGTGCAATCAGGCAAGAGAAAGAAATAAAAGGGATATGTATAGGAGAAGAAGAAGTTAAAGTATCACTATTTGTAGATGACATGATCCTCTACTTATAAGATCCCCAAAATTCTACTAAGAGACTCCTAGAATCAACAACCAAATTCAGCAATATAGCAGCATACAAAATCAACACACAAAAATCATTAGTGCTTTTCTATACTAATAATGAACTCTCTGAGAAAGACATCAGGAAAACAACCATTCATAGTAGCAGAAAAATTAAATACTTAGGGATTTTCCTAACCAAGGAAATGAAAACCTCTACAACAAAAATGAACTCTGAAGAAGGAGATTGAAGGTGATGTCAGAAAATGGAAAGATAGTACACGTTCTTGGATAAGCAGAACCAAAATAGTTAAAATAGCTATACTTCCAAACCTGATATCTTGATTTAACCCAATCTTAGTTGAAACACCAATAGCATTCCTCACAAGTCTAGAGAAAACAATCCAAAAATTCTATGGAACCACAAAAATCCTAGAATAGCAAAAGCAATTCTGGGTAGCAATAGCAAAGCAGGAGACATCACTATCCCATATTTAAAATTATACCACAAACCTACTGGGATAAAAACAGTATGGCACTGGCACAAAAACGGAAATGTGGATTAATGGAACAGAATACAGGAAGCAGAAACAACCTCACATCTATTCAGCTATTTGACCATCAACATAAGGGCCACTTTCACTGGAGGAAAGGTAGTCTCTTTAATAAATACTGCTGGAAAAATGGAATATCTACACACAAAAGAGACTAAACTCAAGTATTTCCCATGTACTAAATTAAAATCAATATGGATCAAATAACTAAATGTTAAAATGGAAACATTTAACATGTCCCTGCTGCCTTGAACCACCAGAGACACTGTCCCACTGTGGAGCTGGTACCACTGATGGTACAAAGTATCTAATATTTTTTATTAGTCTTTTTTTTACTAATAAAAAGCTTATAAGAGCTGGGCATGGTGGCGTGTTCCTGTAATCCCAGCGCTCTGGAGGCTGAGACAGGAGGGTTTTTACAAGTTTGAGACCAGCCTGGGATACAAAGTGAGCTCAAGGCCAGCCTGTACTGTACAGCAAGACCTGTCTCAAAAAAAAAAAAAGCCTATAACTGGCTCTAGTTAGTTGCTTGAATTTAAATAACTGCTGCCCAAATATAAATATTAATTAATAGTACTCATACCAATTAAAATCAGTACAATAATCAACAAATTTATTGCATTAGGGGCTGAGGATTTAATTCAGTGTCACAATTGCTTGCCTGACAAGTGTCAGGCCAGGAGTTCAATCCCCAGTACCACAAAAAAAAAAATTGCATTAAATTAAATTTATTTATATTCATGTATTTCTTTAAAATATTTCATACATAAAATGGCTAATTTGTGCAGAGTACACAGAATATCATAATGTGTTTGGCTTTTTTGCTGGCCACAATGGCACCCATTTTTTCAGATAAGTTTTGGTAGTATTCTCTATAGTACTTGTGTGCATTTCTTGCCGGTCCTAAATAAGTTTCTATAAAGTGAATGCTTTAGCTGAGTGATTTGTGCCCATGGCGTTTCTTTGTGGTTTAACTGTTTACCAATAATTAGTTCTCTAAATTTTATAACCTGGAAATCTTACAAGTACCTGCTGCTGGTGCAAATAACATGCATTTACAACCTTCATACCACAAATTAGCTGTAGTACAATTTCCCATACCATTTTCATGTTTTCCTTAAGGAACTGTAATGTGATGACGTGGTTCAGTAAATCAATCCTGTGCATTACTGTAGTCAAAGACAAGGTCAGATTTTTATGTTTCCAGGTTTTCCTGTGAATGTGTCTTGAGTTTTACAAGTTTACAAGTGTATATGAGTTTTACAAGTTTTTACTCAAACTTTTTTTTTTCTGGTACTGGGAATCAAACTCAGGACATTAAGAAATTTTATGCCAGTGTGATTCTTAAAGTTTATAATTTCACTGCATTTTTGGTTGTACTGGTAAAAGTTTTCAGTTTGGCTGTACCGGCTTGCAAAAATACATTTTGTGACAGTTCTTGTGGTAGGGGTATACCTGAGTAATCTGCATATAATATGTGGTGTTCGGATAATAAACCAGCCACTCAGTAATTTCAGAGCAACATCATAAGAATGCCCATACTGCCAAGGGTTTGCACTTTTTCTGGCATAGGCATGTAAATCATAGGTGTACGCACAAGGCAAATATAATTTATATAGTTTTATCCAGTATTGTGCCATTTTCCTTTGATGTATTAGCAAAAACATAGATGTCCTCACCACAAAATCATGCTTTTGTCTGTCACTACACTTTCCCCACGTTTTACTGCGTTCTTGAATGTACTAATAATTTCTTCTGTTATTCAAGTCTGGGTTCTGCTTGTGGTATTGTCAAAGGAATGCAAACAGTTCAAAATAGCCCGAACTGGCCACATTCGTGTTATTTTCAGACCAGTTTACAATCTAATATCTGCTAATGGTGCCATCGCCATTATTAATAATATACCTATAACCATGTTCATCTATCTCATCAAGCAGCACGCATACTTTCTTCTGTTTGCACTACAGTTGCGTTCTATGGCATATCGGCTTTTCTTTAGCTATAATTTCGAGTATATTGTAAGATGCAAATGGTTTATATGACATGAAAGGATCACTGCAATTAATACTCCTTACTAGAAGTTCTGCGTTCCTCAGTTTCACGCACTCCTGCTCTGTCACAGGGCTTCCTGTTACCGCCTGCTACTCTTCCTCTTGATTTTCATTGACATCCAGAGCCTCACTGTGTGCACTGACCGGACTGGCCATGAGTGTACACTTATCTAACCCTAATGCATCTTCATCGGAACAGTAATAGATAGGTCGTGGCCTTTTCCTCCAATGAGATATAATCATAGATTCGTCTGATGACTCATGCATTTTCTGTGTTTTATGCTCTAAAGGGAAAAATTTTACAAACCTGAAATGATATTACAATTGAAAAACAAATAGGCTTCAATATACATATATGAATACAAAAATTATATAATATAAACAAAAATCTCATACAGAAATGACGATCATCAAACAACAACAAAGAAATAATAAAAACAAAATTTACCACTGAGCATAATAATAATCTAGCCACAACAATGACTGTTTTTGTTTTAGCATCTTGTATTAACAGAAGAGCACACAGAGGTTAGCTATATAACATTGGGTGATCAAGTTCAAATCAGACCCACCCAGTAGCAAGACATAATACTTATGGTCCTGTGGTGGATGTGTTAATCTGCTGGAAGACACAAAATAGGTAAATTCTTGAGCTGGGTGGGATGATGCATGTCTATAATCCCAGCACTGGGGAGGCTGAGGTAGGAGGGTCACCATGAGTTTGAGGCCAGCAGAGGCTACATAGTGAGTTCAAAACCACCCTGAACCACATAGCAAGATCCTATCTCAACAAAACAAAACAAAAACCAAAACAAACAAACAAACAAACAAAAAACTCCCCCAAAACAAACCACTCTTGCAGACTTAGATCTAGACAAGGGCTTTCTAAACAGAACCCCAGTAGCACAGGAAATGATATTGAGAATCAATAAATGGAATCATACCAAATTAAAAAGCCTCTTACGATCAAGGAAAACAATCAACAGAGTGAAGAAACAAAGAATGGGAAAAGTTTTACCAGGTATTCCTCGGACAGAAGACTAAAACCTAGAATACATAAAGAACTCAAAAAAATTGGAGCCCTCCAAAAGACCCAATCAAAAAATGGGCATCCAAAATGAATAGACACTTCCCAGAAGCAACATAGATGGCCAATAAATACATGAAAAAAATGTTCCACATCACTGGCCATTAGAGAAATGCAAATTAAAACAACACTGAGATTCCATCTCACTCTAGAAAAATGGTTATCATCAAGAATCAAATGACAAATGCTGGCAAGGCTGCAGGGGAAAGGCTGCACTGTTGGTGGGAATGTAAACTATTGCAACCATTATGGAAATTGGTATGGAGATTCCACAAAAAACTAAAAATAGAAATTCCATTTGATCCAACTATTCCCCTTTAGGTATTTTCCAGAGAGTTAAACTCATCATATTACAGTTATACGCATACTCTTGTTTATAACAGCACAATTTATAATAGCTAACTCTTGAAAATAACCTACATGCCAGTCAACATGTGAATGGGTAAAGAAAACGTGATATTTACACACAGTGGAGTACTACTCTGCCATAAAGACGGATAAACTTGAGGCATCTGTAGGAAAATGGATGCAGAACATTATTGAGACCATAATTTTTTTTTTCTGGTACCGGGGATCGAACTCACGACCTTACGCTTGCCAGGCAGGCGTTTAAGCCACTGAGCTAAATCCCCAGCCCGAGGCCATAATGTTAAGTGACATAAATTAGACATATAAACTTAAGTGTCACATGGTCTTTCTTATATGAAGAAACTCAAAATCTATATAAAGAGCAAAATAAAAGTTAGAAAATAAGAAATTCAGAGATAGTTTTCAAGTGGGACGGGAAATGAGAGCTGGAGGGAGCGGGCATGGAAAGAAGCGAAAAGAGATTAAAAAAAAAAAAGAGCATTCCAGGAAAAAAAAGGAAACTAGAGCTTTTGCAAAGGGAAGGGAACAAGAGTTGGGGGAGCGGGAAGGGAAGGGAGGGGTGCAGGGTTGGGGAGGATTAGGGTGTGTTATGCACAAGGCCAGACTCCCCGTGATGAATAGAATCATCATGTACTAATGAAAGAAATAAAAGGAGGCGGCAGGTAGGGGGGAGGCAGGACAAACAAAAGGTCAAAGAAAAAAAGAAAGACCTTGTCTTTAAACAGAGTCGCATTCTGAGGCCTTAGGGGTCAGGGTTTCAGTGTCTGAATTTGGGGGACACAGCTCATCTCCAGACAGTATCCTGACGCTTCTCATCCGAGTTTTGTGGGGGACCCCGGAGAGAGGGCGCGCTGGTGCTGGGAGAGCCCGCTTGTGACTAGGACCCTTCCTCGCTGCGGCTGTGTTCGCTCCCATTGTGCAGGGGAGCTTTCTTTGTCTTCCCGTCACGGCCACACTGTGGCCTTGTCTGGGGTGCCTTAAGTTTTCAGGTCCACAGGAGAACACCGGCCTCTCCGCGGGTGCCAGCCACCTAGGCACCAGCTCTCGAGGTGTGACCTGTGACAGAGCCAGGCCAGCCCGGGCTGCGGGCGGCGCTGTTGATTTTCTTGATCCCGGTCTGGTACAAGCCTCCCGAGTACCTGGGATTACAGGCGTGCACCCACCAGGCCCAGTTTTTGACTTGCTTCTAATCAGTGACTTAGGTGATGAAATGCTTTGTCATTACTGGTACTTGATTACTTCAGAATGTAATGCTGGTTTTCTTAGGGTCTCTCACACGCTGTCTTTGAAAGAACAAGCTATTACTGGATAGGTGTGCTGGTGCATACTTGTAATCCCTACCACTTGGGAGGCTGAGGCAGGTGGATTGCCATGAGCTCAAGGCCAGACCTAACTCCATGGGGAGATCCTGTCTGAAAAAACCACACCATTTTTTCTGGGGTGAGGTGAAATCTCAGTGTTTATTTGTATTTCTTGAATGACCAGTGATGTTGAACATTTCTTCATGTATTTTTTTTGTCATTTGTATTTCTTCATCTGAGAAGTGCGTGTTCATCTCAGATGCCCATTTTTAAATTGAGTCTTTGAACTTGGGAGGCTTGATGTTTTTCAATTCTTTATATGCTTTAGATATAAGTCCTTCGTCTGAGGGACAGTTGGCTAAAATTCTTTCCCATTCTGTGGGTTTTCTTTTCACTCTGTTGGTGATTTCTTTTGAAGTGCAAAAACATTTTAATAAGATGAGATCCCAGTTGTTGATTCTTTGAAGTACTTCCCATGCCATTTGCATTTTGTTCATGAACTTTTTGCCTACCTCTGTGTCTTTAACCTACCTTGTCTTCCAGTAGATTTAGTGCTTCTATTTTAATAGTTAGATCTTTGATCCATTTTAACTTTAGTGCATGGTGATAGACATGGGTCTAGTTTTAGTCTTCAGCATGTGGAAAGCAAATTTTTCCAGCATCGTTTATTAAAGAGGTTATCTTTCTCCCACTGAACATGTTTGGCTCCTTTGTCAAAGATAAGGTGGTGAGGGTCTTTGTAGTTGTGTCTGTATCTTCTAATCTGTTCCATTGATCCTCAGGTCTGTTTTTCTTTTCCAGTACCATGCTGATTTTTATCACAGTAGCTTTGTAGAATGACTGCCATCAAGGATTCAATCAATAACAAATGTTAGCAGGGTTTTGGGGAAAAAGAAATGCTTTTCCACTGTTGGTGGGAGTGTAGACTGGTACAGCCATGTGAAGATTCCTCAAAGAACTAGGATTGGAGGTCCCATTCCATCTAGCTATTCCCCTTCTGAGTATTTTCCCAGAGGAAATGAAAACATCTTGCCACAGCAATATATGTGTTCCTGTGTTTATAGCAGCACAGTTTGTAATAGCTAAATCTTGGGGAAAACCCAAATGCCCATCAACCATGGAATGGATAAAAAAGATGTGGTATTTTTATACAATGCAGTATTACTTAATTATAAAGAAGGATAAACTTGAGGCTTTTGTAGGTAAATGAATGCAACTTGAGACCATACTCATAAGTGAAATAAATCAAACTCACATGTGTAAATATCATATTGTTTCCCTACTGTAAAAAAAAAACCCCAAAACTGAAAGAGTAATAATATCCAAAATGTACAATAGATATTGTGAAAATGAAAGAGAAAGAAAGTGCTCAAAAGAACAACTGGGATGGGGGAAGGAGAAAAGGAAGAAGGGAAAAGAGTATATGAATATAGGTACACATATATGTGTTTGTATGTATACACATACAAGATAGATAACTATACTGACGGGTTTTTCCCAGGTGCGGCCCTCGGAGTCATCATGGCGCTGGTCAGTGTCTCCCTTCAGCACTGACTTCCATGTTCCTCTCAAAAACCCAAAAAACCTCTAGTTTTTCTCGCGGGCCAACGCTCCCCCAATCAGCTGTCAATACGTCATTCTGCCCGCCCCTTCAACTCCACCCTCTGTTAGAACCAAATAAAAGTGTGCGGTTTTCTTTGTCTCCCTCAAAGAATGCGTCTTTTCAGCAGCCCTCCTGTGCCTGCAATAAAGGCCTCTTTTTTTTTCTCTGTTTTCTCTTTTTCGGTCTCTCTCTCCTATCAAGACAAAACATATACTACTGATCTCTGTAAGTTCATCAAAAAGAACAGTTTGTGCTTTTGTTGTTTGACTGATCATTTTTTTCATACCTAAATTTTTTTGGTACCGGGGATCAAACTCAAACTCACGACCTCACACTTGCCAGGCAGGTGCTTATGCTACTGAGCTAAATCCCCAGTCCCTTCATGCCTAAATCTTGTAACTTGAACGACTATTTCTAAGGTAATGATATGCAATATATTAACTAGTGTTAATTTGCTATTTTTGAAATCCTGTATCATTTCTTCTTCTTCTTTTTTTTTTTTTTGTTAAAAAAAAGAATGAAGAAAAAAAATCCCAACCCAACCCAAACCAAAACAAAATGGCTGGAGATGTAGCTCAGTGGAAGAAGGCTTGCTTGTCAAACATGCAAGGTCCTGGGTTCAGTAACCAGTACCGGAAAAAAATGAAACAAAACCATAGTCACAGGTCTGCCCACACTTAGGAGGAAGCTGTGAAACACACACGAGTCTCAGGATCCAGTTTTAAGAGGGCTTGTGGGACACACTGAGGTGGTTCCCACCACTTCGGTAAATCTGCAGAGTACAGGAAGTGATTTGGGTCAGCAAGGCCAGGCAGGGAACGGCAGGATGATGCAGAGGTGTGGCCGATGTCACAGCAAATCCTCTGCATGCTGAGACCTTTGCTTTTGAGGATACACCTGAGTTTTGGGGGGAAGGATAAAAAAGGTATCCATAGTATAATTTTCCCAGCTGCCAGCTATGAAGAGGAGGAGCCTCACGGCTTTGGGTAAACGCCGGAAGACCTGAAGAGTGGGTGTCTACAGGAGGGCTTCGGGGGCATCTGCTCTGCATGAGGAGCGAGAAAGGAAGTGCGGGGAAAGCTTCAGGAACAGGCAGGCGTCTAGCAGTGGGATGTCAGGAGGCTCTGAAGCCCTTTTTTGTTTTTCTTCCAGTTCTGGAGATTGAAGGCAGGCCTTGTACATGTTAGGCAAGTGTTCCACCATGGAGCTACATTCCCTGGCCTTTTTTCAACCCGAAGGTCTTCAGAGGACCAGGTTATGTCAGCCTACTTGTCACCAGATCTGGGTTGGCACTGCACGCAGTAGACACAGGGATGACTGTGGAGGTGATGGATGCAGAGGAAGTGTGACTCCCTAATGCTTGGGTCCTGAGTATCTTACAGAGTAAACCCTACTGCATGATGCCGCTGGCTAATATTAGTTATTGCCCTTAATAAAATGTCAGAATCAACATAAATTTATCCATGTACTGGACACATCAAACTCAGCATCTGACCAAACAAGGTGACCAAAAAATACAGTGAACGTTTCAATTAAAAAATTATTACAGTAAAAGACACATTACCATTAGTGCCCCTCAGACTACCTCCCTCCACTTCAGATGCACTTACGCATCATTCTTGCCACTTTCTGAAGCAGTTCCTGAAAGGGTCTTCTGTGAGTGTCTTCAGGTGTGACCAGAAATGTGGTGAATGCTGCTGGCAGGTACCATACAACTGCAAGGCAGCCTGGTAAAAGCACTACTATGCGTCTTTGCTCATCTTATTTATCAGATCTAGGACTGTGACTTCTATCTCTTTCCTAAAGTAAAAATGACCACGAAAGGTCAATGTTTTGAATTGATTCAGGACATGGAGGCAGCCATGAAAGCACAACTGAAGACACTCATGAAACAGAACTTGCAGAATTGCTCCATAAAGTGGCAAGAACAACGGGGTAAGTGTGTTTGAAATGAGGGGGGTTCATGACAATGTGTTTTTTTTACAGTAGTGATATTTTTATTGAAACATATACTGTAACTTTTTAATCACACCTCATGTGTTGGGTTACAGGTAAGTCCCATTAAATTTAAAATGACAAATCATATGGAGTATGTTCTCTGACTACTTTGAAATTGGAGTAGAAATCAACAACGATATCTAGGAAAACTCCATAATTTGTAAAAATTAAACAACAAAATCAAACAAATTAAACATAAACATGTATTCTAAACAATCCACGGTTAAAGAAAAAAAAAGTTACCAGGGAAGTTAGATAAAGAACGCTAGTGAAAATATAACTTTTAAGTTTGTGTGATGCGGCCAAAGCAGTGTTTATGGGGAAATTTATAGCTTTAAGTAACTGCACAAAGAAAGAATGTGGGGGTAAGGTCAATAACATGATTCACCTTAAGAATTTAGAAAAGAAAGATCAAAATGAACCCAAAAACAAGTGAAGAGAAGGGACTAAAGAACAGAAATAGCCAGATAAAAGACAAAAAATAAGGGATAATTAAAGTTAGCCACGTTCTGTGGCACATTCTTTCTGGCTTTCCCAAGGTGCTCTGACTGGTCGGTAATTCTTTTGGAGCCGGGAAGAGCGTAAACTAATACAGTACAGGAATTCCTGAAGCCTTAACCCGTTTAACTGGAGAACGTTTTTGCCAGTAGGGGGCAGCACTGGCACCCAAAACCCCCCACAGGCAGCGTTCGTGGACAGCTTGCGGACCAAGCGTACCTGGTCAGCTGAAAAAAGGAAGTTAATTGTAGACTCCAGAAAGCGAATCCCGACTCTGACTTAGAACAGTAAAAAGTGATTTATCAGAATCCCAAACATTTATGGACTCACAGCCGGAACGAGTTGGCCTTTTAAAACTAGACGTTTTTTCTCTGAAATCCTGCAAAAGGGTTCCCCAACCCCGTGGTACACAAACCTGGGGAGCTTCTTTTCCTCTTCTTTCCTCCTCCCCGCTGCCCCTCTTCCTTCTTCTTCCTCCTGGGAAGCTGTCCGGTTTCTGTTAGATTTTCAAAATGGACAGCAATTTGAAAACAATTCAGAAGCATTGCATCAAATGCTCTATTAAAATGCTTTCAGCTTAAGGAGCGCGGTGGCAAGGGTGGGAAGGTGGAACCCGCAGGGTGCAAACAGTTGCTCTTATGTTTCATTCCCTAAGGGTCACTGCTGTGAAAAATCCCTGCAGGGAGGGGATTTGGGGCGCAGTGGAGTAATTACACTTTGCAGGTCTACCGTGTGTGCCAAGCAAGGGGATTTTCATAAATGCCCTCACTTAAATCTTTAAAGCACTTCTCTGGTTTTGGTGTTAACACCCTTAATAATATCTCCTCAGATCCCATAGGAGGGGATTAAATGGAGTGCCAGTTTTTGAGGGTGGAGGACGCACTGTCTATGCCCTCTTACAGATGCGACCTCCACGTGATTTCCTTAAATGAACTTTCCTTTGTAAACAGCCTTTCATTGATATCTTCGGTCTATTTCTTTCACTCAAGGGACACTTCCTCTCCAAATTGGCTGCGTCTGCACAGAAGTGAGGTCAGGAAGCGGCACAGTTCCAGGTATGGAGCTTTGCTTTGGCTCCCTGCTGGTGCACCAGTGGTGGCGGCCCCGGAGGGATTCGGGCGGAGTAACGCGGGTCGGAACTTCTGCTGCAGCTGCTGCGTGGGCTGCCAGACGGGCAGCGAGGCGGGGGATCGGCTCGGGCCCAGGTGGCCACCGCTGGGGGTCGCCCAAGGCCCCGAGCGGCGGGGCGCGAAATGCAAAGGAGGCGACAGCCAGCGCCCCCGACCCCAGCCCAGGGCGCAAAGCCTGGCGCCGGGCAAGGGCGCAGTGCCCCGGCCGCCTGCTGGCAGGGCTGGGCGCCACCGCGGTCGCCCGCCTCCCTTTCTTGTCCCTGGCCACGAAGCCGCTGCAAGGAGGATGGATAAGTCCTTGGAACTGGTTCCAGCCGCTGACTTTCTGCCTCTTGTCCACAGGCGCTGTCCCAGGGCGCAGGACGCCCAGCTCTGCCAACTGCGAGCTCAAATCCCAAGTAAGGCGCGTGTGGAGCGCGGACCCGTGGCCTCCTTCACCGCCCTGGGGCGGTTTCCTTCCGAGCCCAGCGCACTCGGACCCCGAGCCGAGCCGACTCCGGGTCTGAGGCCAGACCTCGCCTCGCTGAACTCCCTGCTCGCGCACCGCTCGGCACCGCGGGTTCCCGGTTCCCACCGGAGCGCAGCCTGCTCGCTGCA
This sequence comes from Dolichotis patagonum, assembly GCA_004027295.1. Lineage (NCBI taxonomy): Eukaryota > Metazoa > Chordata > Mammalia > Rodentia > Caviidae > Dolichotis > Dolichotis patagonum. The sequence goes on from PVJX010014867.1 coordinate 21,260, forward strand.
GGCGACCCGGCGCCCTGGCTCCTGCCCTCTGCCAGGCGGGGGCATCACGGGTGGGTCCCGGGTCTCTCCAGAAGGCTTCGCAGGTATTCAGAGAGCAGACACGCGGAGGCGCAGCGAGGCCAGCACTTGGGCACATCTACTTTGGAAGTTTGTTGTGCCCTCTTTTCTCCAAGCATTTGGCTTCGCCTGATCTAAGGAAAAAATTAAAAGCACTGTGCGGCTGTTTGATTTAACCGTTGTGTGTTCAATACCCGAGTTAAATGGGACTCCGGAAAGCCGAAGGCATTTCCCTTGTTTTACCGCTCTTGGGAAACCGAGGCTCAGAGTGGGGGATCTCTGTGCTCCAAGTCACATCCCATCGGCGGAGTGACACGCCAGCCTCGCCCCGCACCGCGAGCTTCCTGCGAAGCCCACGCCAGCGGCCTGTGGGTGTGGAGGATGGGAGCGGGGGTGGGGTACCTAGGGCTCGGAGGCCGAGTCTCTTCCCAGGATAAACGTTTCCTTCTCTCGATCGGTTTTCTCGCACTTAGAATTTTCTGTGGCCCCCAAGTCTCTGTCTTCCGGGCGCAGTAGAGGTCGAAAGCTGCACATTTCTGTGAGTGGATTGGGCTTCTGTGTTTCCCGAGCTCTCAGGAGAGTGAACTCAGGTTTGCCCTTTTGCCGGCGAGTGCCCCTTGCATTTTGGGTGCTGGAGCTGAAGAGTCGGTGCAACTTTCAGGACCTCTGCATAGATCGCGGCCCGCCTCCACCCCTGCGCAGTCCCAGCTTTTTCTCACAGCGAGAGGGCGGCCTCATCGCGCTAGTCCGTGCTGGGCTGTCGGGAGGGGACGCCACGCTGAGTTACTCAGCACGAAAAGCCCGCCGCAGGCACTGATGCCCGAGCACTGCTCTGCGGGGTGACGCTGCGTGCTTGTTACCCAGGGCAGGACAAGCCCACCTCGAAAGAAGTCAGAGAGTCTTACACTTTCGACAAATGTAGTGCTATCTTGCAATTCTATTTTGGTGCATCGATCTTGATAAGGTTAGTTTCTTCTGAATCCCTAGTTTTGAGTTTTTTATTCTATCGGATTTTATTTTTTCTTTTTGGTCCCAGAACCCCTCCTACTTTTAAAAATACGTTTTTTGAGGTCTCAGAGAGGGTTTACTTATGTTGTTTAAGGGAGATTCCAGCCAAGTAGGACACACAAGCACGTGTTCCATCACCCATCAGAGAGGCAGGGATGGTACCACACACCTGTGGGGTCCAGAAAATGCTCCTGGCAGCTGTAAGACAATGAGTCAAAGAGGACGATATCTTAGCACAATGAAGAGTTTTGACTTTGCAGACGCCTGAAGAGGTCTTGGGCCACTCACATCCCTGGACTACACGTCTCAAATTGGAGTTCTGCTCGGTGGACACTGTGTCTTAGCCCCTGGGGAGGTAGGAAGGCTGCGTGCTAGCCCTGAGTGTCCCAGGGAATGGCTGATGAGTCTCAGGGATTTGGAGATTGGAGAGCGCAAATTCAGGAATCCAGCCTCCAAGCCTGTGCTGCTGCGGATAGGATTCAGAGGACGCGGAGGGCGGTCAGGTTTGCACCGGGGTTAAACATTATTGAGGCCTGTGAGCCCGCCTGTCCCCAGCCTCGTCCCCAGCCTCGTCCCCAGCCTCAGCAGGGAGCGGGTTTCCTCCCTGCACTGGGCAGCAGGGGTCTCTTCTTGCTCTTTCTCCCTCCCTGGAAAGTTCTTTCCACCATTTAGCTACACACTTGCCCCCTTATTTCCATCTCGGTTTGGCTCCAGTGTTCCCCTGCGTGACACTTCCTGATCGCCTTATTAGGAGTGATGTCAGAACCCACTCTCTTATCTGTGTTCACTTTTCTCTGGAACACTTAATTACTGTCTAATAAAAATTGTATGTATTTCTGTTCTCCCACGAAACCATAACATTAAAATACATTGCTTTCTTTAACAGCAGGTGGTGGCCCAATGTTTAGTGAAATGGAATGTAAGTACAGTTTTCTTTTTTTTTCTTTCAAGAGACAAACTGTCCTGGCCCTGAGGGTATGGCCTAAATGGCACAGAAACAGTTGTACCCGTGCAGTCCCTGACAGAAGCCCTGGAGGTGCTTCAGTTTGTGGCCCTCCAAAGTGGGTGTTCCTGGGAGGGGCAGGATCACCCTGCCTGGAGGGGTGCTGCAAATGCCCTGGTTGTCCGCACAGAACTGCACATCTTGAAGAAGATCTGTAAGATAAAAGTCTCTTATTTTTCTTTTTTTCAGTAGCGCTTGCAATTGAATTCAGGGTCTTGTACATGTGAGGCAAGAGCTACTTTCCCAATCCCCTTTCCTTTTCATTTTGTTTTCAGACAGGGTCTTGCTAAGTTGCCTAAACTGGTCTTGAACTTAAAATCCTCCTGCCTCAGCCCCTGAGTAGCTGGGATTAGGTTTATTTTTTGTCTTTCTGAGACAGAGTCAGGCTGACCTTGAGCTCCCTTTGTAGCCCAGGCTGGTCTTGAACTTGCAGTGATCCTCCTGCCTCAGTTTCCTGAGTGCTGGGATTACAGGTGTGCACCACCACACCTGGCTTTAGGTTTATTTTTTAGCGTTTTTTTTTTTTTTTTTTTTGGTTTGGTACCAGGGATCGAACTTACAACCTTGCACTTGCCAGGCAGGCGCTTATGCCACTGAGCTAAATACTTAGCTTTTTAGGTTTCTTTCTTTCTTTCTTTCTTTCTTTCTTTCTTTCTTTCTTTCTTTCTTTCTTTCTTTTAATATTGGGGATTGAACTCATGACTACACTCTTGCAAAGCAGGTGCTTATGCTGCTGAGCTAAATCCCCAACCCTAGGTTTATTTCTTTAAAAATATTTTTTGAGTTTTTTTGTGTGTGGCAACTACTGGATTATTTGGGAATGTGACGGTGAACAAGATACAACTCTAGGTATAAGAAAGTGGAAAAGCCTCTTGAGTCGTGTTAATCTTCGAGGAGGATGGGGAGAGTGGCACTGGAAGATTTAGCAGTGCCTGGGTGGTACTTACCTGGGCAGCACATCTGGGATGGAAGCACCGCTGGGTGGGATTTTTGTGGTTTGGAGTCTGGCGGGGCTCCTGGGCAGTCAGAAGGGTATTATGGATGAAAGATAGGAAGCAGAATCCTAAAGGAGGGCTGTGTAGCCAGGCCTCATGGTGTGTCGCTGAAACATACCTGAGAAGGGCAAGCCAGCCTGCCTGGCTTCAACTTCTGGTTCACCGCTTGGTAGCTGTGAGGCCTTGAGGACAATCAGAAACCTCTGGAGGTCTCCACTTCCCAACGTAGAGAGAGCCAGTTTCGTAGACAGCGCCAGTTTCGTGTTGAGGTTGCATTCCCCTCTCTCCCTCTTCACAATGCCTTGCTTGCTGCTGTCTCCTGAGAGGAAGTGAGGTATGTCTTGCCCCTAGCATGCCACCCAAACTGTCCTTGTCTACGTCGCAGAGACCTTGTAGCTGGAACAAGTTACCCTTTTTTCCCACTTTGGAGACAAGCAGCTTCTCCCAACTTTCTTAGGCCCATGGCCTAAAGGGCTACTGAAAGAGTTTTGCCCTAAAATAAACTGCGGTGGGAGGCAGGACCAAACGGTGTATTTACCTTGAGATCACCTCCTCCTTCCCTTGTGACAACTTCTTTTCCCAGTGGTGAGAAAAGGGGTCCCCATCAGTAACTTGTGCGCCATCAATGCCCGCCCTAAGCGCCACCTCCGGTTGAATGTTATATGTGTACCTTATGCACATGTTCCGGTCAGAGAATGCCAGGCTGTCTATAGTCATGGACTTCTCTCCACATCCTTGGAATAAAGGCTGTATCTATTTTATATTTTCTTTCTTATTGCGCCAAAAACCTAACAGCTACCTCCTTCCCTCCTCATCCCAGATGAACAGACGGAGTACGGGGTGTTGGAACTAGGACATCACGTTCAGTCCCAGTGCAGGAAGGGATGCAACTAACTCCACAGATCTGTTGTCTCCCTCTCTCCCCACTGCCCCTCGATGTGAAGGATTCGACAGACCTGTGAGCAAGGAGATGGTGATTCCAGGCCCCTGGGCCCCTCCATCTCCTTCCTTGGAGCTGGTTTTGAATAAATTCCTTTTCCTTTTTGCCAAAATGAACGGCCTTCTTTGATTTGATGGAGGGCGGGCAAAGGACCCTGGGGCAAGGAAGCTGAATGGCTGGCAACAGCCTCACATTATGGATGCCCATTGTCAAGGCCAGCTCTCCAGCCCCGCCCACTGTCTTCAGCCCCGCCCACCAGACTCCAGTCCCGCCCACAAGACTACATCCCCGCCCACCAGACTCCAGCCCCGCCCACACCCCTCAGCCACTGGAAGCCCACGCTGACTTCCTCCTCCAGGCAGGAAGTTTCCTGCAGCTACCTTACTCTGGCCGCTTGTCTTTGACTTCCTCTGGCTGCTTTTATTTTTTGACTGCTGGCGATCAGAGGGTCTCCAGGGTGGGTGGTCAGTATGCCTCAGCCAATAGTATTGTTTTCTACCGTTTTTCCATAAAAATGTACACCTTGGATGTGTCGAATGAGCCTCTGCTGAACGCGCCAGGCTCATAGAACACCACATGGTTAGATTTCAGCGTGTGGCGCTGGGGAGACTTAGGAGGACTAGCGAATTTACAGGGCCCTCGGAAACAAAGGACGCAAGATGAGTGCTAATGATGTGAAAGAGTTGATTACAGCCCATCTGATAGCTGTGAGGACACAGACTGGTCTTAAGTTTATTGTATTTCTTGGGCATAGCTGGGAGGAAGTGCAATAGTTATTGTAAATGCCCTACGAGTGGTAGTATGTCTGTCCTGAGTAAACTATGGTGGCTCATGCCTGTAAGCCCAGTGCTCAGGAGGCTTAGGCAGGAGGATCACCGCAAGTTTAAGGCCAGCCTGGGCTGCATAGTGAAGCCCTCAAAAACGAAACAAAACAAAACGAAACCTCCTTCGAGTTGTGGATGTCAGGTATTGTGCTTTAGTGATGAGGATGTAGCCAAGAAAGACAGTATGGACATATAACAATATTAATTCTTCCAGTCCATTAGCATGACTGTGGGATGTGTCTTCTTTTTCCGTGTGTGTCCTGTTCAATTTCTTTCATCAATTTTATAGTTTTCATATAGAGATCTGTCAATTCTTTGATTGGACAGTCATGCATGTACCACTTGTGGTTCAAGCTAGCAGCAATGTGTTAACGTGCCAATGGGTTCACTTTGTTGGTATCTGTTGAGAATTTTCCATGTATGTTCATTAAGAATATTGGTCTATAGTTTTCTTTATTTGTTATGTCCTTGCCTGGCCTATACTGACTTCAGAATGAGTTTGAACAAATTCTCTTCTCTTCAATATTTTGGAATAACTAAGAAGAATTAGTTAAGTGTTCGGTAGAATACACACAGCACTGAAACTAGGATTTTGTTTCGTGGGAGATCTTTTGTTACTGACTCAGTTGTGTTATTCAACATTGGTCTGCTCAGGTTTTCTCTTTCTCCATGATTCAGTCTTAGTGAGATGTATGTGTCTAAGGATTTTTCCATTTCTTCTAGGTTATCAATTTTTTGGCATATGCTTGATTTTTCTGTGGTGTCAGGTGCGATGTTGCTTTTTTCATTTCTTATTTGAATATTCTGTCTTTCTTAATCTAAAAAATTATCAGTTATGTTTATTTTTTATTTTTATTTTTTACAGAACCAGATCTTTGTTTCATTGATCTTTTGAAATGCTTTTAATTCTGTAATTCATTTGTTCTTTTTCAATCTTTATGATTGCTTTCCTTCTACTGATATGGGGTATGGGTTGCTCTTGCTTTTTGGTGCCACTGTTATTAGTTATACCAATAACCCTTCCCTTCCTTGTTAGGGGGTACTTTCTGATTCTGTGTGGCAGTGTGATGGCTTTTCTCCAGACCAGTCCTGAACTGTAGAGAGCACTGCCCAGACTGAAGAGCCTAAAGATGGACCCTGAAGCCCTGGCTCTGGGCCGCAGAAGTGACATGCAGCAGATAGGGTGAATTCTGCACACATCCTTTGCTCCATGAGGTCAGGTTTTCTGCTTTCCTCCTTGTTGTGGTTTATACATTGTGTCAAGTGGAGAAGTCTAGAAGCTTAACTAAGTGACTCAGCAGCTCTGCCTCCTGGCGTGTAGAGGACAAGCCTTTACTGTTCTAGGACATTGTTCATTGTGTCAATTTGAGAAGGTCAGAAGTAAAAAAAAAAAAAAAAAAAAAGAGAAGGTCAGAAGTTTAAGTGATTCTGCAGGGGCCAGCATCCCTAGTTTGTAACATCTTCATCCTGTGCCAGCGGAGGGCACAGAGATAGTGTAAGTGCTACACCTACCCCAGGGGAGCAGTCTGCATGTAATAAAAGGCAAATGAGGAAGGACTGATTGCAGGTTCTTCAGAGGAGCTCCAGTCTTCACCTTCAGCTTGGATGTCATGTCCTGGTTTCTGGAAGACTGTCTGGCTTCTTCCTGGGACTATTCTACCTTCATTGTAGACTCTTCAGCCTTTGTCATAAACTCTTTAGCTTTCTGTCATAGATTCTTCACGGTTCCCTGGCAGACCCATCAGCCTCCTGATACAGACTTGTGTGGGACACTGCAGTGAGCTCCAGCCCTTGGGCTGGTCCCTTCAACCTCAGCATGCAGACGTCCTCTGCACACTCCCTCATCCAACTTTGTGGCTGACCATTATAAGCCAATCTTGTAACGTCTTATACGTTTGTATATCTTGTGTTATATCTGTTTCTCTAGTATCCTGACTGATACACTCCATCTGTAACTGCAGGGCCACTGTGATAGGCTGGGTGCCAAGCAATGTGATGTGGAGGAGAAGGAATACAAATACACTTTTTGAGCCAGCATGGTGACATGTGTCTATAGTGACAGCTACTCAGGAGGCTGAAGCTGAAGAATCTCTTGAGGCCAGGAGTTTGGGTCCTGCTTGGGCAACATGGTGAGACCTTGTCTCTTAAAAAAGCTCTTTTTGTCTCTAAATGTCAGCCAGACATCTAATAAATGCAGTAGAATTTAAGCCACATTTTCGAGGGAAGCCTAGTATTGAGACAGGCAGATAAACAGACAGGAGATTCAGAGTGGACCAGGAGTGTGGGCAGTCCTGAAAGATGCACACTGTGCAGGCCAAGCTGTGGGAGGCTGGCTGGTTACCTGAGTGCATGCGTGGGGGATGGGATATGGTACTGAGAGGACTTGGACTTGAGGCTGCGAAGTCTAGGGGCACCGTGTGTGCAGAAGGTGACACAGATATCTGTGGAGGGCTCTGTGCACTGATCCCCCAGTCTGGTGGACCTTGAGGTTGAGCTATTGGTTGTTACAGTTTAGATGTGGAACTGATAATAGGAGAATGAAACCCCCAACCTACTCTATGTCCAATACGAGTTTGTGTTCTCTAAAACTGAAGAATCAAATTTTAGGAACCATGGAGGTTAAGAGCAGAGTGTATTTATTGAAAGAAAGCTTCTGTCTGAGGGTCAGAAGGGGTCCTGAGAGGGTTGTTAAAGACTCTTTTCTAGGGACTTTTATAGAGGAAAACCATGAGGTGAGATGGGTGCAAGGTAGGGAAAACCTGGGAACTCGCAAGGTGAGCATAAGGTGGGAGCTCTAGTCTGTGGTCAACCCATAAGATTAATTGTTAAGGTAAAATTGATTAAATAGGGGACAAATGGGGAATCAAGTTAAATAGAAAGCTGGCATTCTTATGGAACAGTGACTCTTCCCATTCGGGGTTGGGATGGTGACTCCCGACTTCCTCAGAGTGATAGAGACCTATTTAGAATATCAGTCCTTAGGATATGGGTGCATTTGTTTGATCTTTTGTCTTGAGGCCTGGCCCACAGCAGGAGGTGTCTGTTTCCCCCACAGTTGCAAGGTACCTGGGCTTCTGCACTGGCTCCTTGGAGGACTTAGCTGTGTCTCACTGCCTATAATATTTCTAACTAATTCAGCTGCCTATAACAGAGCATCACCCACCAGGTGCAGGGGTGGAGGACTGGGGCTTTTGGAAGGTGATTGACTCATGGGGTGGATTCATTCATTGTTGAATTCAGTAGCTGAATGAACGGTCGATCAAGAGGTGGGGTCCTGCTGGACACAGATCACTGGGGGTGTGACCTGGAAGGGTGGCTCCTCCCTTCTCTCTCTGCTTCTTCCTTCCTTCTCACCCTGGTGTGAGCAGCTCCCCTGCTCCGTATCCGTCTACCATGGTGTTTTTGTCTTGAAGCCAGCCCACCATGCATTGTAACTGTGGGCCAAAATAAACCCCTTTTAAATTGTGGGTGTCAGGCATTGTGTCCAGGGACAAGAAAGTGACTAAGGCACTGGTCAGCTTTGCAGTGGGGCTGGAGTCAGCCTCTTGCTTAAGGGCAGTAGCTGTGGCAGCCTCAGGACCCTGGGCCCTGGGCGCTGAGTCACCTGGCACTGAAATGTTTGGCTTTTGTGCAGCCCTCTGTGTGTGGTCACTTGATTGTGATCATTATGTAGGTTGTTGTACAAGTGACGGTGATCATGGGTACTGGAGAAAATACAAAATAAGCGAAATGCAGAAACAGGTTGGACTGTGTGGAAGCAAGAGTGTAGAGGCGTTTTGATAAACTGCTTCCCACTTAGGCCTTAAATTAGCCCTGTCACTTGGCCAAATGTGGTTAAGGGTGTGCTGTTAGCTTCTTTTTTGTGCTTATTATTTGGTTATTCATGGGTTCCTTACAGGTTGTTTCCCCTGAAGCTGGGTTGTCTTGTCACAACTTGAAACACCGTAAGGGAAAATGATCTTCAAAGGCAGAAGTTAAAGGATTTCTAGGGAGGGGCTGAGACAGTCTGGAAGTTCCTAGATGTTGTGACTTTCCCTGGATCTTGGAGATGGAGATGTTGTTGATTTTTGGTACCCTGTTATTGGCGGGAATTGAGGGAAGGGAAAGTACCAGTTTACTTGGGCTGGTGAAACAGATAATATGGACTGGGTGACTTGAGAAGAAACTTATTTTCTCACAGTTCTAAAGCTCAAAATCACAGTGCCTCCAAGACTGATTTCCACCAAGGCCTCTCTCCTCTGCTTGGAGACAGTTGCCTTCTTCCTGTGTCTTTGGGCAGCCTTTTGTCTGTATGAGCTGGGGAAAGCAAGAGAAAGAGAGCGCTTTGGTGTCAGTTTTTTACTTGGAGGGATCCTAGTTCTATCAAGTCAGGACTCTGCTCTTCTGGCCTTATTTAACCTTAATTACTTTCTTAAAAGCTCTGTCTCACAGCCATGTTGAGAGGATGTTAGGACTTCTGCAGTAGAATTTGGCGGGTGGAGCACAACCCAGTTCGCAGTAGGATGACAGGATGTGCTCAGTCGGCTACTGGGAAACATGGCAGGACTCGCTTGGTTGGAAGGAAGAGTGGTCAGTGGGCTTGATCAAAGGGAGGAGGAGGAGGTGGCAGAAAGAGAAAGATAGGGCCAGCCTGCCACGTGCCTTCTTCTGGTTCCTTTACACTTTCCTGGAATTGTGGAATGGACATCATTTACAGAATGGTCAGACTGAACTGTCTGGTCCTCATGCTTGAGTCCTTTTGCTGATAAGAGCTCAAGTTTGAGTTCTGAGAAGTTCCTCCTCTTTTCCCTAAGAGAAGACCATCATGTATAAAGCGATGTGTGAAAGCTTTAGTTCTCAGATCTGGCTTGGGTGGGTCTAGCCTATTCCAAGGGACGGGTCTACTTTCAGGTAAGGGAGATGGGATTTTGAAGAGAGGCTGGAGGGAGAGGAAAATGGGGCTGAGAAAGACATGTCTTTTGCCTGGAGACGAGGCTCAGAGGGCAGCACTGGCCATCTCAAGGTATCTTAGAAAATTATCTGGGTGAATGACCTGAGGACAAGGGAGCCCCTTCCCCTACTGCTCCTAAACTGTACTTCAAGGAACTGAATGGTCCTCAGAATTGAATGAAAGAAAAAGAAGATAGTTACCCCATACCTAGAAGGTGAGGCTTGGGCCTGAACACATGGGAGGCCCTTTGTTCCCAGGGCCAGCGACTGGTGGACTGCTTGGGTGGTGTGGCTCCGGGAGCCACATCATGGGCAGTGCCTTTCATAGGCAGAACAGCCCTTTGATCTGAGGGGGATGAAAGTGCTGGAAAGTGGAGAGGCTCGATGGGCGGGGGCCTTTGTCTTGGACAAAAAAGACATCACTGGACTGGAGACCCATCACCTGCCTCCTCAGCCCGTGGGCTCTAGCAACAATGCCTGCACTGGGACCTGGATCTTCCAGAAACGAGGAAGTCTCAGGGAACAGAAAGAGGCCTGCTGCAAATGCTAGACAGGGAGATTAACTGACTCTTTGCACAACCCAGAGGGAAAGGGAGCAGGAAGACAGGCCCCGGGGAGGCCAGGGGAAAGTGGAGAGGAGCCAGAGGAGGGGGAGAGGGACAGGAAGGTGGAATCTGAACGTGGCTGTGATCTGTGGTGTTAGCGAGCACACCCTTCAGGAAGGTGATACAGATGGGCGTGTGTGTCATTGGAAGGAACCAGAATAGCCTTCCACTTATAAGATCATGTGATTTGGGGTAGACTGATGCCTCTCCTTTAAAGGAAAAACTGTAAAAAAGGCAAGCCCTAATATGAAAGTAGAACATCTATGGTACTGTGTTTCCCAAGGTGAAAAATGTAGTCTTTGCATTATCAGCCACTCAGCCTGATGGGAGTTTTATCCTACTGGGAATTTCCAGTCTGTAGTTCTTTCTTGTTGTCTTGCCTAACATTTCTTGAAATCTAAAGTGGTGCAAATTGAAAAAGGCTGCCAGAAGGTGATGGGTGTTTGGCTTGGACATGAGTCTTGTCTGCTTGTGGACAATTTTCAAGCCTGTCCTGTGCAGCCCGGGGGACTCTGAGTGTTCAATGGTGGTACGGCTGTTGCTGTGTCACGAGTCTTGTGTCCACCCAGGTGTATAGGCATGACTTGGGGAGGGTGGGGGCACCGGAGCCCTGCGCTGTGCTACGCTGTCCCTTCAGGGGCCATGGTTTGGGTGGCAGACTGGGAATGGCAGGGCACAGCGACTTGATACTTGTAATACACCAGCAGGGGAGAGGTCTATAATTAGAGGAGGGTTTTTTGTAATTTTTTTCCCCTTAAAGGTGGAAAGTGGCTGACCCCAAGATCTCTGGGTGAGGGGCATTGGCTCACAGGGCAGGAAGGGTCATTTTGAGGCTGTCCGTGAATCTTCTGATCTAATCTTCTGATCTGGTGCTGTCATAATCACAGCAATGTGGTCAGGAGCGGTCGGCATTATGCCTGTCCTCGCCTTAGGGATGTGCAGGTCATGTCATCAGAAGTGGCATTAGAGCCCTGGAGGGAGGCCAGGGCTCTGCCCTTCTCGGTTTTCCCATCTAGCCTCTCAGTCTCAGTTCATAGTGCATGAACTTTGGAGACCATAGATCTCACAAAATTGTGTTTGAATTCTGGTTTCCCCAATTTCCTAGCATTGTGAACTTGGCAAGATATTAAACTTTCCTGAGTCTGTTTCCTCATCAGTAAAATGCATACAATGAAGCGGGCGTCATAGTGCTGTTGTGAGGAATAAGCAGAACCTTTGTAAAGTGCGTAGTGTGTAGTATATACCCAAGGAGTTTTAGTCCTACCACCCTGGGTTCCTCTTGCTTTATTTTTAGACTTTCTTTTTCAAACTAGGAGAGACTGGGAAAGGGTTGTGGTTCAATTCTACTTCTGAGTCTGCAAGCTGGCACTTTATTAGACTTCACTCCAAGTGTCCAGTCAGGAACCAGTCTTGCTAATGATTGGTTCGGGAACCTGGGTTTAAGCCAATCAGCACACAGCATTTTCTCTCCCTTCTCTTACTAGTCTGGAGGTGGGCATGTGTTCTAAATTGACTTATTAAGTGGAAGAGAAGGTAGTGGTTAGAAGAGAGATGTTCTTTTTCCCTGGCTGGGCTTGTATTTCCTTTTGTATGGGTAGAGATGTGGACCAGGCTCTACATTTGGGCTTTTTGCTATGTGAGAGTATGTTTTCTTATGGTTTAAGTCTTCATTCTCTGGCTTTTAATTCTTGTTTGTTGGAGACCACTATGAAGCGGCTCTGAGCAGGATTTAAAATTAACCAATTGGCTTTGTATGTTTCTCTGTGAGTCTGTACTAGGCCTCGGCCCCTTGCCTGGCAAAGGGAGCTGATTCATAGTAAGTGAACCTCTATGAATCACTGGTCCTGGCTGAGGCCTGCAGTGGCCTGTGAGGCCAGAGATACCTCAAAGGGCAAGAAAAGGCCACAGCTGAAGACACCTTGGCTCCAACACTAATTAAGTAAATAGAGACTGCAGCTCGAGGAATTTTACTCCTGCAGTCACACTACTACCATAAATGCCATCCTGGAGATAAGACAGTTCTCCTAGATTGGCATAATTTACTACTTAGAGAAGTCTTTGAAAAGACTCCCAAGGTCCTGCTCATTTCCTGCACTTTCCTCAGTTTCCCCACCCTTTGTTTTGGACCTAATAAATATGGGCAATCCAGAGAAGTCTTTGTCTCAGCCCTCAGAGTCTTGAGCTCAGCTAAAGGATTTTGACTCTCCTGGAGCCCTAAAATCATATCCCTTGTCTCATTTCATTTAAGCCTTCGCCATACACTTGTTTGAGAACTTAGAGATCTAAGTCAAGACCCAATACTTGTTAAGTGCTCCATATGTGTGGCCCGTTCTTTGATGAAGTCACTTTTTCTCTATGTTATTTTACCACATATGTATCCCAAACAGAATGACATTCGGTCTTATTTTTGAATTACCCTATCAATGCAACTACATCACACATGTTCTTGTATGTCTTGCTGCTTTACTTAACACTGTGCAATAGTCACCCAGGCTAGGGGTGTGACAACTATTTATTTTCATGGTTGAATGGCATCAGTTTTTTTGTCACTGGGACAAAAGACCATGATTCTGTCCTTCTTCCTTAAGACTCAATCTAGTCAACATTTAAAATTAACTGGAGACACAGAATCCCACTGAGTGTGCCCCGAGTATGGCCAGCTAGTGCCACAACCCTGATTTTGGGTGTTTGTTGCTCTGAGGTGAGCAAGTGGCTGTAAAGCCTCATCTCTCTCTGAGGCCCCACTCAGGCCTAAACTCTTATGGTTTGCTTGTATCGCATTGTGGTTTAGATGTGCAGTGCCTCCCAGAAGGCTCAGGTGTGCAGAGGTGGCTGTTTGGCAAGATGATTGGGTCATGGGAATGCTAAACTCATCAGTGAGGACTTTGTAGCTAATCGTGCTGTTAGGATGAGGTGGGGGCTGGTCAGTGGTGGTGAGGTCACTAGAGGAGTGACCAGAAGGGTGTGTCTCCCTCCCTTGCTCCTCCCTCTGTTTTCTGCTTCATGGCTGCCTTGGCATGGGCAGCTTTTCTCCACCATGGTCCTCTGCCATGCTGTTTCTGTGTTGGGGACAGAGATGACCGTGGACTAAAGCTGTGAACCAAAATCTACCACTTCACCTTTGTTATTGTTGGGTACTGTATCTAGCAATGAGAAAGTGACTGAGATGGTACTCCACTGCTCTCTGTGACCTGTGACCATCACCAACAGGGCAGGGACTTCATCCTTCTCCAAATGGAGTCCCACCTCCCATAGGACAGGGGTACTGTGTGAGAAAGGGGTGTTCATGCCATTACTATTATTATTGTTGTTTATATACATCATACCAGTGACATTGATCTTGGGCTATCCATCTCCAGATCATAGAGTTCTAATGTTTCACTACACTTTCTTTCACCTTTCCTTCTCTGGTGTGTTTTGCTCTGCCTGCTGGTATTACTAAGATTGACAGTAGAGGGGCAAGGATCTGTGGGATGACATCAGCTGCCTGGAAGTTTTTGCTTGAGAGAATAACAGGGTACTGTGTCAGTGCAAGAAGCTTGGCAAGATGGCATTAAAGGGAATTCTCAGGGTTGCCCTGGGCATTCCAAAAGTTGGACTCCAGAGCTTAGAATGTACAGTTCTTTTGAAATAACACTTTCATTTTTCTCCCCTTTTTAATTGGCCTGTGTTTGTGATACATCATAAGTATATTCATCATGGGGAAATATATATATATATATATATATATATATATATATATATATATATATATAAACATCTTGATGGTTTTTATTTCCCCAGCACTTTAGATGGTGGTTTCCAGCTCATCTATGGAAAGGGGTACATTTTTATGGAAAAATGGTGGAACATAATGCTATTGGCTGGGGTGTACTGGCCTGTCTGTCAGCACCTTGACAGCTCGCATCCCTCCTGGTGAGGCTATGAGTTAGGCTATGAGAATGGTGGGGCCAGAAACTGCATTCATGTCCCTATGGAGACTTGAGCCAGGATTTGATGGTAGTGTGGCACCTGCCCACGGCCATCTAGAGAAATTTCAGACTTGAAAAGTTGAACTTGCCAGGTGTTCAGTTCTTCAGGTTTTTGGAGTCACAAACTCTAACTCTCCAAAGTTCTCTCTTGGTTCTGGCTGTGCTTTCCAGTCCTGCCTGCACGTTGGAGTCACCTGGAGGTGACGTAGGCAGAGATTCTTAGGAGCATGGCTGTGATTACAGAAGTTACTCTACAAAGTAGGCGGTGCACGTGTTTGTCATGGTGAATTTGTGGCCCCTGAGTGACCATGGATGCACTGTGTAGGTTGCTGCCCAAGATGGAGGGAAATCAGTGAGCTGCAGAGAAGTGGGTGGTGATGGACAATGAGTTGCCATCTGTGCTTTGGGAAGACACAGGCTTAGAAGGTCTCAGGGAACGCTAAGACATCTGAGCACTGTGAGGGGGTGAGGGTGAGGGGGCAGAGGACGATAGTGTGACATCTGGAAGAAGTGAGCCTGAAGTTTTGCCGGATTCTCTGAAATCTTGAGTTGTAGAAGTCTGCCTGGATTTCTCCTTGAAGTTTGCCAGAGACAGCCTGAACCCACAGCAGTGGTCCCTGAACAGGTTAGGGCTGGGGGCAGTGGGGACACCTCTGGGATATGCCCACCAAGGGGCTGCTGTACTCAACCTACCTGCTCGCTTAAAGGGCTGCAGGGAACCTTAATTTTGTCCTTTCTTATAGTCAGAAATTTGCTACTTCCTTTCCATGATTTGCTGTGGTCACTGAGGTCTTGTGGAGAAGATTATCTTAGGCTGAATTTCTTTCAAAAGCTAGAGAAGACAGCCATTCACCAGACCTTGGCTTTTTATTTTTGTATGCTCTACTTTACATTGTAACACACATATTTTTTGTTCTCTTTGTGCCCAGAAAGGATTTTATCAACTACTTAAAGGCCAAAAAAGTGAAAACAAGGAAATAGAGGAGATAATGCTATGTATCTATTTCTCTGTCTCTCCATCAGTCCGTTGGTGTATTGATCATCCATCCATTCGTCTGTGGACACTGTCTGAGAGACAGATTCAAGTTTCTGGTAGCAGTGGCTACTTTTAGGGAGGGTGATAAATGAATGGTAACCGGAGGACAATTGAGTTCTTCATATTATTTCAAACTTCTACCACATACACATTATAAAAAAAGGGTTGAGGTTGACCTGTGGTACAGGTTGGATTATGTCCCTCTCACCCCCCTCAGAGTCATATGTTGAAGTCCTAGGCCCCTGGACCTCAGAATGTGACTGGACACAGGGTCTTCATAGACAGTGAAACTAAGAATAGGGTCATTAGGGTAGTTCCTAACCCAACATGCCTGTGTCTTTATAAGAAGAAATTTGGGCACAGAGACAAAGAAGTTCTTGTGTAGACTGTAGTCAGACAGCCGCAAACACACGGAGGACCCACAGCAGGGAGAGTCCTGGGGCGGATCCTTTCTTGGTGCCCCCACAGAGTCCAACACTCCTCACCTTGATCACAACTTGCAATGGCAGCACTGTGGGAATCAACTTCTGAGGGCCAAAGTGACTTAGTCTGAGGAATTGGTGACAGGAGCCTTAGAAACTCAACACAAATGTGAGAAACAGCAGAACCTGCGAAGGAAGGGACTGCGTGGAGAAAAGCAGGCGGTGGGCAGCTGGGAGTTGGTTATGGAGAAGGTGAGGGCTCAGGAAGTCGGTGGCCACAGCCAGGCCTTCCTGGTCCTGTCTCCCCTCTGGCCTCCTGTTCCCCGCTGCTGGCATTTGGACTCTCCAGGGACAGTTCTGTTGTCCCAGGTGTGTTCCCTGTGACTGATCCTGCTGTGCTCTGGGACACTTGGTCAGTGACCATGCCCCACCCAGGATAGAAGAAGCTCTGGGGTCAGCTTAATGGAGCTGTTTCGGAGGAATATACAATGCACATCCTGAAACCTCAGATTTTTCAGACTGATTCAGGCTTTGCCAAGCACAGCAGAGTAAAATCACTTAAGAACAACCAGTGGTCATTGTTCTGCCAGAGAGGGGACCTTCTGAGGTGTCTCAATGGAGCTCGAGGAAGCTGCGTCCAGGCCGCAGTGATGTTAGCTGGGGTGTGTTTGGGGCTGCAGTGCTGTGGAGACTTCCTTTGGTGCACCAGGTTTGGGGCTGCAGTGCTGTGGAGACTTCCTTTGGTGCACCCTTGGCATCTCATGGGCAGGCGAGTTTCCTCCTCTCTCCATAAATAACCTCAAGGCTTGGTCAAGGTTTGCTCTGAAGGAGACTCTTCTAGGAAAGCCTCCAGGGCCCCTGTTGGGCCCAGCTGCAGGGCCACCAGCTGCAAGGGGAGTTGGACGACAGTGACCTGATCCCTAGTTGTATAGCACAGCAAGCTAGCAAGAACTCCGAGCCATAGAGGATATTCTGGGTGCAGTGAAGCCCTATGAGAACCCTTTGACCTCATTCAGACTTTCCCTTCAAAAACCTGTCTTCAGTCTTTGTTCAAGGAGCTTCAGTTTGCACAGTGCTCCAGTCATCGCCATACCCCTGCTAAGCCAGAGTGGGAGCTGGATGTTGGCTGCCTCCTCTATGACTTTGGGCTAAGCTGTCTTTGAGGTGCTTCCTTGAGCCTTTCTCTGGTTTTCAGTGGAGAGAGAACACCTACTGTGTTTGGCATGTGCTAGCACTGGGGGCTCTTCTAGCCCAGGGGACCTAGGCCTTGCACCTCATCGCTCAGCTGGTGTCTTGATGTCTTAGTTCCCAGCTTATGTGGTGCTGAGTTTTAATCTGTAAGATGCTTACGTCCTTCTGGAAGAGGTAAGGGATTAGATAGATGATGCTCCCTTGGGTAGCTGCTTGGAGCATTTGCAGTAGCTATAGAAGGGAGTCTTATGGCACTTACTGCAAATTGTGTTAGAGGTGGAAAATGTGCATATCTGTGGTTTTTAGAAACCAAAGAGAGATTTTCCACCCATTCTGCTGCACAGGCCAGAGCTGAAACTTCCTGGAAAGATACCTGTTTCTAGTATGACCTTCAGACAGCTGGTGACCCAAGGTAACCACTCCTTGTGCATGCGCCGGCCACCCTGACAAGTTGGAAATCACAAAGCAAACATTTGACATTGGGCCTTTGCCTTTTATCCTCCTCCAAGAAGCTTCTATGATACACCTGACTTCTATTACTTGATTCATCCTGACAGCACACACTCTTCTAGGTGAAATGTAAGGTCCATGAGAACAAGAATCTCCTCCTTCTTGTTCAGTGCATTATCTCCAGTCCTGCAGTATTTATTGACCGAATTTTTGAATGGAATAAGAAATGAATGGATGAACTTCACGATCATTTAGCATTGTAATTTGCCTCAATTCTTTTTTTTAATTAGTTGACCAAGATAAACACTCATGACAGCTTTTACCCCTCTTTATCTTGTCACAGATGTTCTTGGTGATGTTTGCACTGTCACTCATTTTCCAGACCGCTAGAGTAATCAGGATCGCTACTGGCATTTTGCTGCTCTTCCTCTGTCTCTTCCCCCTGATTCTGCTGCTTTCTGGTCTTCTGATTGTTGAAGACCATGAGATCAGGGAACTCTCATCAATGAGCACTTTCTGTACGTCCATCCTCTGCCAGGGACTGTATAATTTTGAATAGGGAAATATTTGATATCTTGAATCATCATAATGCACTAAACTCCCATTGACCATTTTAATGTTATGGGATAGAATATAAAAGTAGAAAGTGTACAAAAAAAAAGGTCAACAGGTGGTGTCTTAATTGGATAGATGGGAGGCAGAGTAGGGCATTGGTGGCCTTTGATTGATTGAGGTCAAGGAAAATTGCTGAGTGCTCCCAGTTTTAGATTTCCAGGTCATTAGGTTAAGGCAAATATTTTAAAATAGCTTACATACCAAAAAACCCCAAATTATTGCCACTTGCTAGAACTGTACCCTCACAATATACTGGTGAAGGTCAAACTCTGCCTTGGTTTGCCAACATATGTGACTGTAAACAAGTTGATTTCTGTTTTTTTTGGCCTCATTTTATCCATCGTTAAAATATGCTTACTAAGAGTTGTTCCATTAGGATATTGAGAGGATTACTGAGAACCTCAGCTAAGCATGCAGCATGGTTCTGACACCAGTAAACACTAAGGAATTATTGTTACTACCTTAGTTCTTTGATGTAAACTTCCTTAGAGCTTAACCATCAAAAATAAACAAGACAAGTATCCTGATAAGGCTTTATACACTTCTCAGGGGAGGGTGCAGTGTCTCTAAGGTGAATGTGACATTTGAGTGTGTTGAGGCAGGACTGAAGAAGCAGAATTCTTGTTGAATCTGTGATGTGATCTGACGCAGGTCTCCCCTAGTTTGCAGATGGGCATGTCTGTTAGAGTAAGTGGCTCATTCTTCGCCAAGTACCCAGGAAAGCTTCAAAGCAATGGAAACATCCAAACTGCTCTTGGAGGCGGATCTATGAGCTGCAGGCATCTCAGGTGCACCCTGGGTGCCTTTAGGAGAGCAGGGAAGCCCGCCAGCAGACGTTTGTGTGACCCAACCAGACTTTGAGAATGGGATCTGGATGAGGTAGCTTGAGACAGAGTTGTCTGAGACCTTGACCTGGGGCCCTGCATACCTGATGCGTGCCTTGTAATGCCCCTTCCCAGGCCGCTAAAGCTTTGTTTCTCCGGCTAATCTGAAGTCATTAGCCATGACTCTGCACAACCCAGCGGGCTTCTGGCTTGGCTCTGGCTTTACCCACACAGGAATGGGAGAGTAGGGACATGGAATGGCTCGGAAGGTCCCTAGATAGATAGGCTGGTCAGCAGAGCCCAAGGGAGTTGCCTCCCGGTAAAGGCCAGGGGAGGGGGAAATCTCTGCAGAGAAGAGGGAGGGACTTACAAAGAAGGGGTTGCCCCTGCTGTGGGTTAAGAGTGTGTGACAGGAACAGGAAATACTAGAGCAACTGAGGGAGGATAGAGGGTAAAAAGGGTGGTGCTATGGTTTCAATATGCTCCCTCTGAAAATGTGATAGCATAAAGAGATGCGGCCTTTAGGAAGGCATTACAGCTCCTCCCTCAGGAAAGGGTTGAGACTTGTTCAAAAGAGGCTGCACTCTGCCCTGGCGTGGCTGGTGCTTCCATTTTCTGCTCTGAGAGCACACAGCAAGAAGGCCCTTCCTTACCAGATCACACACCGATGCCTTGATCTTGGACTTTACATGCTTCTGTTCCTTCTTAATTACCTGGCTTGAGTATTTTGTTGTGTCCGCATAGATGGATTGAGACAAGACTCATGCACACAGGTGGGTCCCTGATGATGTGGCCCGTGGGAAGCAAAATGCCAAACCTCTTGGGCCCTTTGCCAATCAACATGGAAAGGAGACTGTGTGGGCGGGGGCCTGAGGCTGTGTTGGGTCCTTTGCTGACTGGAGTCCTCTGCCGTGTTGTCCTTGGAGAGTGTCCTGGTCAGAGTGTCAGATGAACTGAGCATGTCTGTGTGTCAGCACAGAGAAGAATATTTCAGCAAAGCAGCATCCTGCCTATGGGACCCCTGAGCAGCAGGTACGAAAGCAGCTGCTGGAGATTACCTGTCTGCATCAGTCCTGGGGAGAGCTACAAAGGGCGACAGTGTTTCGGGGAGCTCCAAGGGGGTGGGAGCCCCAGTCTCCACCTGATGTCACAATCCATTCTCCCACCCGCTCACTGTCCAGTGCCAGGGAAAATACTCTGCTCAGAAAAATTCTCACTTCTAGATTTTCCTCATCAATGAACATTTGTCTTGTGGTACGGACTTCAGCTAAATGTGGGAACTTAGCATACTCTTGTCCAAGACTCAAAAGTTCCTTACTATTACCCCTTGTTTTCCCGCATTTCCTTTCCTTAATATCGCTGATCTAACGACTCCATTTGCTGGCAGTGCTGGGTCTGGAGTTAGGAAAGCCCTGTTGTATCTGGAAGCTCTAGGCCTTCCTGGAATTGGAACCCAGCAGTGTGTGGGTCTGTTTGTGTGTCCCCAACCCCTCCCTGCTTCTTCAGCCCTTCATTCCTCAAAGGCCAGGTCTGGTCTCCTCAAACCTTCGTTACTCTTAGGAAGAGTTCCGGGTTGTCTGTGTCCCTCTTAGGGCAGTTTCCCAGGTGGGATTTGATTGGGCTGATTTGGGCAGGACTGCTTTTTTCTCTGGACTCCACCTGGGATTCATGGTCCTGTTTTTTTTTTTTTTTTTTTTTTTTAGCAGCATCCTTAAATCACGAGCACAGAGGTGAGGTTGTAAGAGGACGCTTGCCTTGTCAGTGAACTCAGAAGGGATCTGTCTTTTCATCCCTCTCTTCCGGGGTGTCTGTGCTTTGAACCAGATCCTCTTGCCGCAGGACAGCTGTGAGCAGGTAGATCCCTTCTACCATGGAGGATCTCATCACCGTGGGGACCTTAGCTCTGCCATCTTCTGCCGTGACAGCTCCCAGGTGAATGGCCTTGTGCTCCACAGAGCGCAAGAACAAAGATGTGACCCATTGACACCTGCATGTCCTACGTACAAAGGACTGGGGGCAGGCAGGCTCTAAAAATAAAACTGGGCGGATTTAGATGTCCTTGCAAGAGATCCTGCCTCTAATGGCTTCTTCAGGAAGCTTTGAAGAGTGGAGAGGGGCACGGATCTGGGTTAATTCAGGTCCCAGTTCCAGGATGAAGCTTCAGAGGAATCAGCAGCAGGCAGCTTTGATCAGCGACCCGCAGTCAGGGAGGGGAAGAGATTCAAGTCTGATGGCCTCTGGGCTGACTTAGTTGACACTTCGGAGAAATAATGGAGCAAAACTTTGCAGCTTTCAGTGGCTTCTAGGAATCTGTGATGACACTGCAACTGTTCATGTTTGTGGAGTATTTATAGGGGTGGCACACCCATGTGGGAAGCCTGCCAGCACTTGCAGGCTTGCATAATTCCATCCCACAGTATTAGGGGACGAGCGTGGCTGAGCTGCTGGCGTCAGCATGTTCCCAGGAGGGCCTTCCCTGTGGGCCATCAAAGGGAAGGACGTGGTTGGTTAGGATGCAGAGGACTGCAGCCTCCCAACAGGAGGGAGGTGGGACAGATACTTACTATGCTTCTATCCACAACCTCCCCGTGGGACAAACCCTGGCATCCTTGTCCCCTGACTAGGATTCTGTGGAAGCGGCAAGTGCCAGCTCAGCTTCTGAGAGACGGCAGAGTGTTGTCTCCCCCTCCAGGACCAGTGTCCTGTACAAGGGGGCTGGGGAGGAGAGATGATGGGAGACCACAAAGGTGTAGCTAGGTAGACAGTGTCAAACAGAATGGAAGTGCTATTTTAAATAGCCTAAGAGTTCTTTCAGTGCACATCAAGTTATATATATATAACTAGTTATATATATAGTTTTATATATATATATATATATATATATATATATATATATATATATATAATTTTTTTTTTTAACTTTGGGTATAGACCATGAGGTTATAGTTGGCAGTGGGGCAGACAGGAGCTGAGAACGCTGGGTCTCTTCTCATGCTTCTCTTGACAGTGTCTTGTCATCCTGGCTGTGGAATTTGATGCTCAGATGAAGCAGCTTTGTTAATAACTGGTTACCCCTGCTACTGCCCCAGGAGAGCATCACCCCCCAGGAGGTGGACAGCTACTTCCGGTGCAAGCTCAGCTACAAGCACAATGAGAGGAGGGGGCATCCTGTCAAGGCGCTGCAGAGGAACCCCCGCCCCCGCCTCCGAAAAGGCTTCTTTTTGCCTTTGGAGCTGGTGAGTAACTGAGATTAGACTCGGATCCGCTGCTTCTCCTGTGAAGTCTCCAGGGATGAGGAGAGTGGGACCCTCTTTGGCTTAAGGTCATTGCAGTGATATAGGAGAATGAAACTCCCGACCTACTATGTCCGAGTTTGTGTTCTCTAAAATCGAAGAATGAATTTTAGGAACAACAAAGGTGAAGAGTGGAATATCTTTATTGAGAGAAAGCTCCTGTCTGGAGAGAGACAGAAGGGGATCCCAAGCGGGTTGCCCAGGACTCTGTCTTTTCCAGGGACTTTTATAGAGTAAAACAATGGGTTCAAGGTAAGGGAAGACTGGGAACTCACAAAGCAGATGGGCATAAGGTGGGACATAACTATAGTTAGCCAATAAGATCAACAGTTCAGGTAAAATTGATTACATTAGGGACAAATGGGAAAGCAAGTCACGTAGCAAGTGGACATTCTTGGAGCTGTGACATTTCCCCTAGAAGGAAGGGATAGTGGCTCCAA
>PVJX010014868.1:0-43829 GCA_004027295.1 Dolichotis patagonum
AATCACGGCAGACTTCTCAACACAAACAATGAAATCAAGAAGAGCATGGAGTGAAGTCTTTCAGATCCTAAAGGAAAACCACTTCCAACCCAGACTGACATACCCTGCAAAACTGTCCTTCAAAATGGATGGAGAAATAAGATACTTTCATGACAAAGAACAGCTGAAGAACTTCATGAACACCAAACCAACCCTACAAGGAATACTGAAAGATATTCTAAATACACATGGGATAAAACCACCAAGCAAGGCAGACAATAAA
The DNA here is from genome assembly GCA_004027295.1 of Dolichotis patagonum. Classification (NCBI taxonomy): domain Eukaryota; kingdom Metazoa; phylum Chordata; class Mammalia; order Rodentia; family Caviidae; genus Dolichotis; species Dolichotis patagonum. Next base: position 263 of record PVJX010014868.1, read on the forward strand.
AGAGAATGGAAAGCTAAAGATACAACAGCAGAAAGATAACATGTCAACAATAAACTAATATATAACAGTTATAACCATTAATGTAAATGGCCTCAACTCACCAATCAAAAGAAACACTCTGGTAGAATGGATCAAGAAACAACATCCAACCATAAGCTGTCTACAAGAAACCCATCTAACGCAAAGGAAACCCATAGACTGAAAGGCAAAGGATGGAAAACAATACTTCATGCAACAGGAAACAAAAAAAAAAAAAAGCAGGAGTAGCTATCCTGTTTGCAGACAATGTGAATTTCAAACCAAGAGTGATCCAAAGAGATAAAGAAGGTCATTACATACTATTTAGGGGAAAACTTCAAGAGATAGAGGTAACAATCTCAAATATATATGCAGCAAATTCCAGAGCACCCAGCTATACAAAGCAAATATTAACAGTAATGAAAAGTCAAATAAGCAATAACACCATTATAACAGGTGACTTTAACATGCCATTGACACAAAGGGACAGATCAACCAGATAGAAAATCAGCAAAGAAATCACAGAACTGAATCACACCTGTGAACAAATGGACTTGATAAACGTATATAGAATTTTCCATTCAACAACATCAGAATATACATTCTTCTCAGACAAACCACATGGGAAATACTTCCCAGAATCAATAACTGGGACCACATCTTATTAAAGAGTTTCTGATGTCAAAAAAGATTTCCAGCAGGGTGAAAAGAAAACCCACAAATTGGGAAAAAATCTTAATAGACTGTCCATCAGACAAAGGAAGGACTTCTGTCTAGAACTTATAAAGAATTTAAAAAAATCAGACCCTCGAAATTCAAAGACCCAATCCAAAAATGGGCATCTGAAATGAATACACAGTTCTCAGATGAAGACATACGAATGGCAAATAAATACATGAAAAAATGTTCACATCATTGGTCATGAGAGAAATGCAAATTAAAACCACACTGAGATTCCATCTCACACCAGAAAGAATAGCCAGGATAAAAAAAAAAAAACTACCAACAACAAATGCTGGAGAGGCTGTGGGGAAAATGAACTCATCTGCACTGTTGGTGGGAGTGTAGACTGGTGCAACCACTGTGGGTGTCAATCTGGAGATTGTTCCAATCCTAGATTAGAGGAACAATGAAAAAAGATGGAAATCTTGAACAAGAAATATAAGAAACAAGCAGAATGCATGAAACAGTTTCAAAGAGATATGCAGGAAATCAAAAATTCCATTGAAAGTTGGAAAAACCACCTCAGTGAAAGTGAAGATAGACTTTCAGGCCTCAAAGACAAGATTGCATTCAGTGAACAGGAAAGGAAAGATCTTTTACAAATAACAAGGAATCAGGAAATAACAATTCAACAGCTACAAGATGATGCAAAGAAAAAAAACATAAGATTGATAGGTATAAACAAAAAAGAAGGTGAAAAAACAAATGATATCAAGAAGCTATTTACAGAAGTAATAGCTGAAAATTTCCCAAACATGAGAATGGAAACTGACATACAGATCAGTGAAGCATATAGACCTCCAAATAGTCATAACCAAAATACAACTACACCCAGACATATAATAATCAACATCCCAGAAATCTCACATAAGAACAGAATATTAAAAACTGTTAGACAGAAGAGACATCACCTATAAAGAAAAGCCTATCAGAATCACAGCAGACATCTCAACACAAACAATGAAGTCAATAAGAGCATGGAGTGAAGTATTTCAGATCCTACAGGAAAATGACTTCCAACCCAGACTGATGTACCCTGCAAAACTTTCCTTCAAAATGGTTGGAGAAATGATTCTTCTACAACAAAGAACGGCTAAAAAGCTTCATGACCATCAAACTAGCCCTGCAAAGAATACTGAAAGACATTCTAGATACACACAGGTAAAAACCACTAAGCAAGGAAAACAATTAAACAAAGTGGAAAGGTAAAGAATCAACATCAGAAAGATAACATGTCAAAATAAACCAATATATATCAGTGATAACCATTAAAGTAAACATCCTCAATTAAAAGAAATAGACTGGCAGAATGGATCAAGAAACAATATCCAACCATATGCTGTATACAAGAAACCCATATAACTCAAAAGGAAACTCACCAACTGAAAGTCAAAGGATGGAAAACAATACTTCATGCAATAGGAAAAACCCCCCTCCAAAAAAAAAAAAGGAGTAGCTATTCTCTCACAAGCAATGTGAACTTCAAACCAAGAAAGATCAAAAGAGATAACGAAGGTCATTACATACTAGTTAGGGGAAAACTTCAAGAAGAAGAGATAACAATCTTAAATATATATGCACCGAATTCAGGAGCACACAGCTATACAAACCAAATATTAACAGAAATGAAAAATTGAATAAGCAATAACACAATTATAATGGGAGATTTTAACACCCTATTGACACAAAGAGACAGATAATTAGACAGAAAATAAGCAAAGAAATAACAGAACTGAATCACACCAATGAAAAAATGGACTTGGTGGACATACACAGTGTTTCACACAATAACATCAGAATATACATTCTTCTCAGCAGCATGTTCTGTGGAATAATATATAGTCTATCTCACACAACATGCATTAAGTAAGTGCAAAAGAATTGAAATTATCCCATACATGTTAGCAGATTAAACTAGAAATTAATGACAGAAGAAACTGCAACACCCCCCCACACACACACACAAGCATATGGAAATTGAATGATACTCTCCTGAGCAATCAGTGGGTCACAGAGAAAATTAAAGAAGAAATTTTAAAAATATCTACAAGCAAATGAAAATATAAATACAACTTACCGGAACCTGTGGGATGCAATGAAAGCAGTCCTCAGAGGAAAATTTATTGTGGAGAATTACCATATCAGGAAAACAGAATGAACACAAAAAACCTGATGCTACACTTCAAACATCTAGAAAAAGAAGAGCAAGTCAAGCCCAAAGCCAAAGGAAAGGAGGAAGTTATAAAGGTCAGAGCAGAAATCAATGCAATAGAGACTAAGAAAGCAATATAAAGGATCAATGAATCAAAGAGTTGGTTCTTTGAAAGAATAAATAAAATTGATAAGCCCCTAGCCAACCTTATTTAAAAGAGGAAAGAAAAAACTCAAATTCATGTAATAATGAGTATAAAGAGTGAAATTACTCCAGACCCTGTGGAAATACAGAAGATCATCAATACCTTTTTAGAAAACCTCTATTCTTGTAGGCTTGATGACACAGAAGAAATGGACAGAATCCTAGAAACATATGAATTACCAAAGCTGGATCAAGAAGAGGTAAAACTGCTGAATAACCCAATTTCAATTAATAACATTGAAAATGTAATTAAAACCTTACCAACACAGAAAAGCCCAGATCCAGATGGATTCACTGCAGAATTTTACAAGAAATTCAAAGAAGACTAATGCCAACACTCCTCAAACTCTTCAATGAAATTGAAAGGGAAATAATTCTCCCTAACTCATTCCTGGAAGCAAATATCACTCTAGCACCAAAACTAGAGAAAGACCCAACCACAAAAGAGAACTACAGGCCAGTCTCTCTAATGAACATAGATGTAAAAATTCTCAACACTAAATTTTGGCAAACAGAATGCAGCAAATCATCAAGAAGATTATACACCATGACCAAGTGGGATTCACCCCAGGAATACAGGGGTGGTTCAACATACACAAATCAATAAATGTAATCCACCATATCAATAGAGCCAAAAATAAGAACCACATGATCATTTCTATAGATGCAGAAAAAGCTTTTGATGAGTTCCAACACTTATTCATGATAAGAACCTTACAGAAAATTATAGTAGATGGTCTTTACCTCAATATGATAAAAACCATCTATGACAAACCAACAGCCAGCATCATATTAAATGGCCAAAAACTGAAAGCCTTTACCCTAAAATCAGGAACAAGACAAGGATGTCCATTATCACCACTTCTATTCAATATAGTGCTGGAAATACTAGCCAGATCAATTAGACAAGAGAGAGAAATAAAAGGAGAAACAATAGGAAAAGAAGAAGTTAAATTATTATTTGCAGATGACATGATACTTTATATAGAAGACCCAAAAAACTCCATAAAAAGACTACTAGAGGTAATAAACAAATTCAGCAGTGTATCTGTATAGAAAGTCAACACTCAAAAATCAATAGCATCCCCATACACAAGTGGAAAACTTACTGAGAGAGAAATAAGAGAAGCCGCACCTTTCACAATAGCATCCAAAATAAATGAAATACTTAGGAATCCATCTAACAAAAGACATAAAAGACCTATTCAGAAAAAATATAATACCCTGAAAAAATAAATTGAAGAGGACCTCAGAAAATGGAAAGACAGCCCTGGTTCATGGATAGGAAGAACAAATATTGTGAAAATGGCCATTCTCCCAAAATCGTGATACAGATTTAATGCAATGCCAATCAAAATACCACTAGCATACCTTACAGACCTAGAGAAATCACTCCTAAAATTCTTCTGGAACCAGAGGTGACCTAGAATAGCAAAGGTAATTCAAAGCAACAAAGGCAAGGCAGGAGGCATCACAATCACTGATTTGAAGTTAGACTACAAAGCTACTATAATAAAATCAGCATGGTACTGAAATAAAAACAGACCTGAAGATCAATGGAACAGATTAGAAGATACAACTACAAAGACACTCAGCCACCTTATCTTTGATAAATGGTCCAAATACATTCACTGGAAGAATGGTAGTCTCTTTAATAAATGGTGTTGGAAAAATTGGCTTTCCACATGCCGAAGACTGAAACTAGACCTATGCCTATCACCATGCACGAAGCTAAAGTCAAAATGGATCAAAGATCTAAATATTAAAACAGAAACACTAAATCTGCTTGAAGACAAAGTAGGTAAAAATCTTGAATACATAGGGGTAGGTAGAAAATTCATGAACAAAAATCAAACCACATGGGAAATACTTCCCAGAATCAATAACTGGGATCTTGTCTTATTAAAAAGTTTTTGCATGCCAAAAGAAATCTCCAACAGAGTAAAAAGGAAACCCATGAATTTTGAAAAAATCTTAGTGAACTGTCCCTCAGACAAAGAACTTCTGTCTAGAACATATAAAGAATTTAAAAAATCAAGCCCCCAAAATTCAAAGACCCAATCCAAAAATGGGCATCTGAGATGAATGCACAGTTCTCAGATAAAGAAATAAAAATGGCAAATACATACATGAAAAAATGTTCAGCATTATTGGTCATTAGAGAAATGCAAGTTAAAACCACATTGAGATTTCATCTCACTCCAGAAAGAATGGCGAGGATAAAGAAAACTACCAACAACAAATGCTGGAGAGGCTGCAGGGAAAAAAGAACACTTCTGCACTGTTGGTAGGAGTGTAGACTTGTGCAGCCGCTGTGGAGGTCATTCTGGAGGTTCCTCAAAAAGCTGGAATTGGAAGTCTCATTTGACCCTATTCCACTTCTGGGCATATTCCCAGAAGAATTGAAAACATCCTATCCCAGTGATATATGTGCATCCATGTTTTTAGCAGCACAATTCTTAATAGCCAGATCTTGGAAACAAACTAAATGCCCATCAACTGAGGAATGGATAAAAAAGATGTGGTATTTTTATACAATTTAGTACTAATCAGCTATAAAGAATTATCACATTGAGATATTTGTAAGTGGATGTAACTTGAGACCCCTCATAAGTGAAATAAATCAAACTCATGTGTAAATACCATATTGTCTCCCTAGTGAAAGAAATGGTAAGAGTACTTAAGATACAAAATCCTTAATAAATACAGTGAAAGGATAAGAATCTTCTCAAAAGGGAAAAAAATAATATTTTAAGGAAAAGGAGGAAAAGAAAAAGGAAAGTAAAAGAAAAAAAATACCTAAATTTGTATAAACACACTTAGGATAGCTATGATAATTGTGCTACGAATTCTATAAGTTCATCGAACAAGGCAGTTAACATTCATAGGATTGGAACAATTTTGCATGTCTGTGTCTGGTGACCTGAAGAACTCTTAAAGATCACTACGTAAAATATCATCCTTAGTTCTGTTCCTACCACCTTGTTTGAAGGTATATTGTCATTGTTTGGGGGTTTTGCTATTGTTATTTATTTGTCTTTTTTGTTTCTTTTTTTCTAGTAATATGTTTTGTTTTGATTTTTTTTGTTTATCCCTCTAATACAGAAAGGATAGGTATACATATAGAGGATTACACATGCCTAGAACTTCTTATAAACAGTTTATGAGAATCGATTATATTATGTGTGATGAAATGAACAGCTACTTTGAAGAGAGACACACATTATGGTATCCATTGCTGATTCTGTGTCATCGTGCTGTGAAATCCAGTAATGCTTCTATTCTTTGTTTAGAGTGGTTTTAGTCTGTTTTATATTGTTTAATTTCAACATACATGAAAGTATGGACAGCTATTTTGAAGAGAACAAGAGACATTATGGCAACCATTGTTGATTTTCCTATTGTCTGGTTTTGAAGGCCTGTAATACCTTCATTAATCTGTTCTGATCAGTTTTATAATATTTTGTTTTGTATGAATTCATTGTGTGTGAAGATATAGACAACTATTGAGAAGAAAACAAGAGATATTATGGTAGCCACTGTAGATCTCCTATTGTTTTGATTTGAAATCTGTGTTACTTATATTGTTTTCTTCTGATCTGCTTTGCTCTGTTTTTTATGTTTAGGTTTACCCTTTTAAAAAGAAAATCATCAGACATGGAATAGGAAGGCCAAGACTCTATTTCATGAGTAAAAGTCTAGGGCTAAATGAGGTGGCATGTGTAAATCTGGGGGTTAGGACACAGCATAACACCAGATGTGTATAAGTTGTTAGGTAAGGCATGGGAACCAAGGACATAGGCTACTGGGAGAATGGGCCACTAAGGGAAGTGGATCAAAGGTCTTTGTCCAAGCAGTTATTTATGTACACATCAGGCCAAGACTCCCTGGTGGGTGAGCAAAATCAGGAGCTAAAGAAGACCCAGGAGGGAAAGCCAGGGCTTCAGGGCAAAGCGTAAAGCCAGGTATGTGAGAGTCAGTGATGAGAGGGTTATAAGGTCAGCAGCACTAGGGTTATGGGTGCCAGAGTTAGGGTTACAAGGGGTAAACATTAGCTGTAGGTGCAAAGGTGCTATGGGGCAGGTAGGCTGGGCAGGGCTGTCTGAAAAACTGTGAATCCTGGATTAAATAGGCCACACTTTGTACCATGTGAACAAACCAGGAGGTAACTATGGTCTATTTGGTAAGGCCACATGATAATACCACATATAAATCTATGTATAGTAAGGTAAGTAGGTAGGCCATGGAGTCTAAAGGCAAGGTGCTGAAAGCAGTGGTGTTTTCTGGGCATCACAGGAGCACTAGGGGCAGGGGCTCTGCAATACAAGGGTATTTGGGCAGGTGCTTTGGTCAAAGCACTAACAGCAGATCAGTGAGCGAAAGAACTTACCCACTCAGGTTAAACTCAGGAGCTAAATGAGGCCAAACATAGATATCAGGTTGGAAAACCAAGCCATAACAACAGTGATGTAGAGGAGACGTGTAGGAGTGGAGTTAGGAGCATGTACTACTTCGGCCAAGAAATTAGGGATGGAGGTGCAAAGGTAGGGGGCCACTAGTGTGGCAGGGGCCTTTAACCAACTAGTTAAGCATGAAGTAATGAGGTGAAGATTTGAGTAGAGTGAGCATATTCAACAGCCACGAAGCTCTTATGGGTAAGATCATATGGGTAACATCAACACATGAAGTCAGGTATTAAAGGTAGGTAGGCAAGAAATGGCACCAAGGGCAAGAGGAGCCAAGGGAAGGCCCAATTTGGACAGGGTGCTGAAGGAAGAAGGGGTATGATCAGGCAGGTTTGTCCCAAGGAACACCTAGGTTATTAAGGGTTGGATCACTTAGGCTAAGTCCCTGATGTGGGTGAACAGTCAGGCGGAAAACAAGCCTATTGACTAAGGCTAGGTTTTAGGCCAAAACCTAAAGCTAAGGCTAGGTAGATGAGGTCAGCAGGGTGAGGTCAGGTAGCAAGGAGATGGACAAAGCTGTGTGAGTAAAAGACAAGTACAGCTAAGTGCGGACAGGAGGGTGGTAAAGTCAGATGGGTATAGCCAGCAAGTCAAGGTTAAATCCACAAGAAGGTAGAGAAAGTGGCTATGGTTGGGAGGCTGTAGCCAGGTAGTTTCAGGAGGGCAAGTTCAGGTAGACATGGCTGGAGATTGAGAGCAGTGCTGAGCAAACCTAAGCAGCCACAGCTTGGAGAGCAGCGTGTCCTCTCCACAGCTTCCTTACCTTAACATTCAATCTCAGCCCCATGCACAGCACAGAATGTGCTCTACAGCCCCGTAGTGATCCCTATGTCATCACCTTCATAATTCAGTAGAATAAGTGGAACACACTCACCCTCAGCCTCAGTGCAGCAGCAGTCAGAGAATGACTCCCTTCTTGTCTGATCACTTGTTCAGAGTCAAGGCCATGGTGACCACAGGCCTTCTGCACATCACCCACATTCCTGGTTCTCCAGGGAAAGCCTCACTTTGTAATTATTTTAGGGTGGCTCTCTGGAGTGAGGTCACCAGTGACTTCCTCATGTACAATCTCCCATTACCACTAGAATGAATGGAGGAAGAGACCCTTGGGAAAATGCACAGGCCAGGGCCTGCAAGTTGAGGCCTCAGCTTGTCTCTGGTGGACAATAGCCTTCTGTTGGTGAGGGCAGAGGAGTTGGGGTGGGGGATGCTCCTTCTGCCAGCAGCAGCAGAGCAAGTGGAAGACGTGACTGGCTCAAGGTCTGGTTTCTACCCATGCAGAATCCTGTCTCAGTGGAACTCCAGTAGGTTGGGCCTATGACACAAGGACAAGTGCTCAGGATGTAACACACTCAAATGACCCATGATGAGGAAGTCATGGAAATCCTCTTCTGTGATAAACAAATATACTGAATCCTGTTGCTGAGTGCCATCCAGGGGAGAGGAGGGCTCTAACATGATGGTGTGTCTCATCCACCTTATTCACCAGGCTTGGAAACACATGACACTAACTCTTTCCCCCCAAAAAAAGCCTATGAAAGAGAAATGTTTTGAATCAATACTCAACACTGAGGCAACCACAACAGCACAACTAAAGTCACTCAGAAAAGTGGACATTCAGAACTTAGAAAGTAGCAAGAAAGATTTCAAGCAAGGAGTATTTTGAGAGGGGTTAATGGCATTGAGCACTTTACTATAATAAATTTTTGAAGATATAAGTGTTCATTATATTTTTTGTCATACTTCACACCATGTCACTGCTCACCCAAATCCATTTGTTCTGCATACCAACACAGCAGTGCAACAGGAAAGCAAGTTGCTTTCCACCAGCTGGAAAGCTCATGTCAAAGCCTTGGCCCCACCTCAGCCTCATAGCCCACACCAGCTGTGTCCAGTCACATGGCCAGTTTGCTCTATTGTTTCTCAGCTTGGATCCTATCATCTTCATGGTCAGGCCCAGCTATGATGTAAACCTGGACATCCAACCCAAGAAAACATCGCAGAGACCACTCTGGAAGCCACTGTACTTTCTCATTTGCTGGGGCAGAGGAGAGATCCTTCCTGACTCAGGGGCTATATCTCAGATTGTTTCATCTCGGCCTCCAGCACAGCCCTCCATCCCAGAAGTTTCTCTTCCTCATCTCAGTCACATGCTTCTTGCAGGAGCTGCTTAGGGTCAGCTGGCCAAGAGTGGCCAACACAACTCTCGGGTCAGTCTCATAGGGCATGCGGAGCACAGACTTTGTTTACTGCAAGTTTATAAAGTCAAATTCAGTGGTAGTTGAAAGAAGTAAAGGCAACGAGCTAATAATAAAATATGAGAATGGCCAGGCATGGTGGCAAACCTCTAGGTGCGCACCAAACCTCTGACAGAAGTCAGGAATGGCAGCACACACCTGTAATTCCAGCACTCTGGGAGACTGAGGCAGAAGGTCATCCATTGAAGCCTAGATAATTTAGAATTTTAGTGAGACCCTGTCTAAAAAAAGACTCAGGATGTGGCTCAATGTGACAGTCCTTGATTCAATCCCCAGCACCAAAACAACAGCCCACCAATAACTATCGACAAAAGTTTAAACAAACATCATTTGCCTTTAAGAAAAAGTATAAAATAAATTACTTACATGCAATAAACTTATGTTTCTCTCTGGGCTCCCAAAGGACAACCAAATAATCTAATAAAGAGCTTGTTGATTGCAATAGTGAAATACAGAAAGAATTAACTAAACGTAGCAGGAAATTACCTTACTCTTACCCCCAAAAAAGAAAAGTACTATTGCTTATTCCAGCTTGCAGTCAACCGTAACTCTCATTGAAGTTCCATGTAGCTGTGACCCTAACCCTAAAACCTAGCACCAGCTTGACCTTCAGTCCTCGCTGCTATCTGCCTTTAAAATGGGCCAGTAACTTCTGACATCAGTACCACTGTTCCCAGGCAGGGCCCAAACGGAACAGAAAACAATGATCATCAGCTTCCACTCATGCTTGAAAAACAGGAGTACAGCACCAACTGCCAAGAGAATTAGTGAGAACCATGTGCCAATGCTTTGTGAGAGCATTGAAAGTTTGACAGAGGCCAGCTGTAGTACATGTAGTACATGCTCAATAATCCCAGCACTCTTGGAAGCTGAGGCAGGAGGATCAAAAGTTCTAGGCCAGCTTAACCAGTTTAGAGAGATCCTACTAAAACAGATCAGTAAAAATAGGTGAAGGATTTAGCTCAGAACTACTTGGAAACAATTCCCGTATTGCAAAAGTGGGGAAGGGTAAAGCTAGCAATGGTAGAAGCAAAGCTTCAAATGAATCACACTGCTGGTGACAATTACAAAATGAATTTATAAGCACACACGGGCTCGGAGTTTGTTCAGCTCAGTGGCAGAGCACTGCCTTAACACACACCTTGGGAGGGCAGAGTGGACCACATTCCTATTCAAGCCGTGACTGCAGCGAAAGCACAGTCACAACCCCTGAAGGAGGGCGGCATCCCAGCCTCCAGTGTCCTCTGCAGGCTGGGATCAGCATAGAGGTAGAGTAGCAAGTATGGTGCACTTGCTCAGCAGGTACCAGGCCTGGGTTTGATCCATAGGACCACAGAAAGGAAAGGAAATCCAGTTAACCCTGGCACAATGGTGGGTGCTTAAATTTCATTTACTCAAAAGCTGAGGCAGGAAAGTCACAGGCAGCACACGTGCCAAGCTTAACACCTCTACAGCTTTTGATAAACTGTCCAACAGGCAATTAAAAAAAAACAGCCAAGAAGACTGAGTGTGGCCTTGCACACTTGTAATCCCAGCACTCTGGGAGGCAGAGGCAGGACTCCAACTTTGAGCACAATCTGGGCAATTTTGTCTCAAAATTTAAAAACATAAAATAAAAAGGAGTTGGGGGTGTGGGTCGGTGTGAAGCCTTGGATCCATTCCCCCAGTTCCACAAAAAGAAAAAACCCAAGAAGATGAGAAGGAAGTGATGACCCAAAGCCAAATCCACAAATCCAGATCAGTGGACAATGGACACCAGAAGTAAACTTAAAAATAACTGTGATTACTACATTCAAGAAATCAACCCTGAAGACTGAGAATTTCAACAAAGAACTAGATACTAGAAGAGCAACCTGAATGCAGTTCTAGAGCTAAAAACATACAACTGTACATTTGAGGGGGCAGTTAAAGAAAGTGTCCAATTTGTTACAGTCAGACACAGTGGTGCATGACTGCAATCCCAGATACTTGAGAGGCTGAGGCAGGAGGATCACAAATTCAACTCCTTCCTGGGCAACTTAGTGAGACCTCTCTAAACATACAAAAATAAAAAGTTGGAGATGTAGCTCAGTGGTTAGAGTGTTCTTGGCTTAGCTCTCCAGAGCCATTCATAAAACAAAATAAACAAAAAGTTTGGTTTCCAGCAGGAAATAGGATGAAAAAGATTTATGAGGAAAATGACATGTTTAAATAAGCCTTTTTTAAAAAAGAGGCAACTTTGGTGTTAAAAATTGGCACATTAGCATATCAGAAGGGCAAAAGATATACTAAGGTTCATTTTTCCTTATGTTCCTCCCTTCTTTTGTACTAAACATACTAATAGCTCAATTTAATATCTTCATCAAAACTACTAGTAAAAAATTAGGGAAGCAAATGACAGAGGAGGTAGAAATATTTTTCTGAACCAGCACTATCTCCAGCACAGAAAAATAAGTCTTAAGAATCAGAATAAGATTAACAAGGCAATTCTTTGAGGAGAACAAGGGAGTTGATTGAACAGGCTTCTAACAGAAGAGGTTACTGTGAAGGACAGGGCATCCAACGTCTTCTGAGATCAGAAAATGAAAACTCCCAAGCACTAGGTTAATGAACAGGGCAGGGCCACTGCCTGGCGGGGTGCATGGTATAAGGGGCGCCAGAGGCTTAACTGCTGCTGGCAAGGACAGTAGTACGGGGAGCCTGCTGAGCATAGGAGGCAAGCCCATGGGCACTCATTTACCGACTACACAGTACCATGCTGCTGTATCAGATGTGCACACAGATACACCCCGGTGATTGTGTCAGCAGGGTCTGGGGCCATGAGCCTAGAGTTCCAGCTCCTCAGGAGAGGATAAGGCATGGAGATGCTTGAACTCCTCGCTGACAGTGAAGATGGAGTTTAAAGGAAGGAAAAGAATAAAAGAAAAGATTTGGGAATAAATAAAGGGAGAAAATTACAGATGACAGGAAACAGGGAAATAAGATGTTTTACAAAAGAGAAGAGGAGAGGGAAGGAAGGGAAGATGGGAAGAAAAAGGGGATATAAAAAAATTAAGATTTGTTATGTACATGTACCAACTCCCTACAATGTAATCTCACAACAGAAACTCTTTCAAAACAAAAAAATATATTTGTATAAGGCAGTCATGCTAGATCTGTGTGTGGTGCTAATGCTGAAAGCTAAGGCTAGCCCCTGCCTTGAGGGTGATGTTCAAAGCTATTTATAGTCATAACTGCCAACAGTGGGAACTAAACAAATGTCCATTCGAACAGACTCCTGCTGGCATATTTGGGGAACAAAGTACTAAAATACTGCCAGTGGCTGACTTGTTGACTTGTTCCAGACTTGGTGCTGAGCACCTGAAGCCAACCATCCCACCTAAGGTTAGGATCCACACAGGTGTAAGGATGACTCTTCTGTGACTGTACAATCTCCTGTGTGCTAGCAACACAAGTAGTTCATTTTAAGCATTTTGTTCAGTTGTATATTTGATATGCATAAGATGTTAAATATGTAATAGTATCATTCACTAAGGTTTTAAGTCATTTTAGAAAAATAAATGAATACTTTTATAGGCAGTGATAAAATATAATGGAGGAAAACATTTATTAAATATTATGGTAAAATGTAATGGAGGACAACATATTAATAGCACATTTTTTTTTAGATATAATCTCATATATCTGGTCTCCTGCTCCTGGGTTCCTTTAATCCTCCTGCCTTACCTTCCTAGTGTGCTAGGGTTACAGGTATGCACCACCCCTAAACTTTTATTTTTAGGATTGGAGAAGTTTACTTCATTTCTAAACAAAAGTCACTGAGTCCCAAGTATGATACTAACTAAAGATGTCATGGGACAGGGGAGGACAGAGCAGAAGCTGTGGACCTGACCTAAGGACCTGACCATTGTGGCCCCAGTGTCTATGACAGACTGTGGACACAGATGGGCACAAGTTCAGAGAGCCACGGTCCAGGCAGAGTGGTCCAAGACCAAATGTCTAGAGGAGAGCATGCAATGCTGGCCCTGAGCCATCACAAGACTCAAATGAGACCATTTATAAACTGTTTTAGGTGTACCTAAATAGCCCTCTTTCAGAGGCACATATTTACAGATTATTTTTAAAATTACCAGTGAAAACAACCTAGATGCCTTGTAGTCAGAGAGAATTTGTCTAGCCTCTCTGAAGACCTGTGTTCTACCAACATCCTCCAAACCAAAAACATCCAAATATCAAACAGTGTAAAAATCCAGGATGGATGGGCTTGGTGGCACTGGCCTGCAATCCCAGAACTTGGGAAACTGAGGCACGTGAATCAGAACAGGGATGTAAATGTTATGTTTCTAATGTAATACAATGTTGATAGACTTAATGCTGGTTCTTAAGGATTGCTAAACCTATGTTATGTTCAAGTTGTGAAATGTTAAGAATAAGCCTGTCTTGTATCTGGAAACAGGTTTAAAGAAATGTGTCTGGCTGCCAAGCTGACAAAGGGTGGATTGTTATGGCTAATACATTGTGTCAACTTGAGAAGTTTAGAAATAACTAAGAGACTCAGCAGGGAGTCAGGATCCTTCTTTGTGAATATCCTCAGCCTGTGCAAGAGAAGGTGCTACATTCACCCTGGGGGAAGGGTAGCCTGCTTACAATACAAGGGAGAAGAGGATTGTTCTCGCTGGTTTGGCTCTGGCTGCTTTTGCTGGCTGCTGCCTTGAAGTGTTGCCCCAGTGCCAGTAACCCTGCCTTGGAGCCAGCTGATTATGGACTGCAACCTCCACGCACAGCTAAATGAACCTTTCCTTCCTTCATTCTGGGTGTCAGGTATCCCAGCAATGAGAAAAAAGTAACTTAGACCATTTTCATAGTACCTTAAGTTTGTAACAGTGTAACCCCATCAGAAAGTCAGCAGTTTTTGAATAAGATCACTGTATAAAACACTTCTCAAAACCATTTCAGTGGTAAAATATTTAAAAATACAGGTTATAGACCAACTGGGATTCATGTACACACATTGAACCATTCCATGGGCTTGAAGGAATGTGTCACATTACTCAAACAGTACAGTGCTCCTTATGAATAATGAAAATGGCACTGTATAAATTTAAAACTGGTAGAACAACACAATCTGAATTACAATTCAGTAAATTCCATTTTTTACAAAATTTATTATCTCTCATGAGTTAGGTTTTCTTTCATGGCATTATTTTCACTTATTAGGTAAAAATAATGATGGCCAGACATGGTGGTGCATGCCTATAATCCCACCACTCAGAAGGCTGAAGCAGGAGGATGCCATGAGTTTGGGGCCAGCCTGGACTGTACAGTGAGTTCAGTGTCAACCTGAACTGCACAGTGAAATCCTGTATCAAAAAATATCAATACCAATGATAAAATGGCATCACAGCATCAAGGAAAAAAGATATTTGTCTCATTACATTCAATAGCAATTATTCTCCCCCTGAAACCACTGTTAAAATTCCTTGTCAGTATTACTACTGATAAATCATATCATAATTTATAATTTTGGAGAGATCACTATAATTTATGAAATCTTTCTGAATACAAGCTGCGGTGCTGCTGGTCTATGGCAATCAGAAACTAACAGCAGGGCTGGGAATATAGCATCACAGTACCTGCCTGGCAAGAGCAAGGTCATGAATTCAATTCTGAGTGACAAAAAACAAAAGAAAACAAACAAACAAACATAAACTAACAGCAGTGGACATTATTTTTGGTATATATGGTAGGAAAATTACTACCAAATTAAGTCATTGGAATATAAACAAGAAAAGCACAATTTTGATGGTAAGAAAACAAAATTTTATGTAAATGATATTGGCCCTAATGTGAAAGAAAAACAGGCAAAATTATGTACATGATATACTACACAATGTTGGAATATAAGCAAGTATATTGTCATATGAGAAGAAACATAACATTTATATAGTGTATGCAGAAACAAATCAACTGTGTCAAAAATACATGTGCACAAGCCTCTGAAAATATCTTAAAAATATGGCATCAAATTAAAAATGTCTCATTACACCGAATACAGAGTAAATATACCAAAAATTTAATACAAAGGTTGTGACAAAATGCCAACAATCAACAAAAAACAACAAAATTAAGTTTTTGGGTCCAGGGATATAGCTCAGTGACCTTGAAAGTGCAAGGTCATGAGTTTGATCCCCCGTACCAAATTAAAAAAAAAAAATCAGTTTTTTAGTGGCCTATAATCGCCAATTGTAAAGACTAAACTAAAACTACATAACTACTAACTCTGCATGAAAGTCAAAAATACATTTCACCATGCTTAATTAAAACACTATATATTAAACTCAAATACACATAAAAATACCTAATTATGCCAACTCAATAGTTGTATTAAGTACTACAGATACATAATCCAGATATTTAAGTGACTTTCAACAGTACTGGTCATTTGAGGGATGCAAATTAAAGTAACACAGATTTCACCGCACCCCAGAAAGAATGGCTACTATCAAAAAATCAACCAATAACAAATGCTGGAGGGGCTGTGGGGAAAAAAGAACCTTTATCCACTGTTGGTGGAAATGCAGACTGGTGCAATCACTGTGGAAATCAGTGTGGAAATTCCTCAAAAAATTAGGATTGAAAAGTCCCATTTGACCCAGCTATTCCTCTTCTGGGTATCTTCCCAAAAGAATTAAAAACATCACACCAGTGATACATGTGCATGCATGTTTACAGTAGCACAGTTTGTAATAGCTAGATCTTGGAAACAACCTAAATGCCCATCAACTGAGGAATGGATAAAAAAGATGTGGTATTTTTATATAATGGAATACTATTCAGCCATAAAGAATGATAAACTGGACTTTTTATAGGTAAATGGATGTGCTTTGAAAATATTTATTAGTGAAATAAATGTCACTCATGCATAATCATTGCATTGTTTCATTAGTATGCTAAGGAAAACACATGTATTTTGCTCCAGAGAGAATGACTTCAGCCAAGCAATGACTCAGGCAACACCTGCCTTCACTTTAACCCACTGTGAGCTATTTTGAGTAGACGTTTGGATGTTTTAAGTTTTTTGATGTGCTTTAAGGTTTGTGGTTTCTTGCCAAGTGGTTAGTCAGTTGTTCCAGTATATTTATTGAGGGTACAACCCTTTTGCTATTTAATTGCTTTTGCATCTTTGCCAGAAATCAAATGTCTGTTATGTGGGTATCTATTTTGGTACTTTGGTTTGTCTATCTTGATATCAATGCCATTTTGTCATGATTGGTGTAACTTTTTGATGAGTCATGGGATTGGGGAGGGTTGGAGCTCCAATTTTCTTCCTTTATCAAACTTGGTTACACTATTCTGAATCTTATTTTCACAGAAATGTAAGAATCAAAATGTTAATCTATATGAAAAATGATGCTGAAAGTGGATAATGGCTTGTTTTCTAATCTTTATTATTCTCTTCTATTCTGTTTTAGTTTCAGTCTGTCTTTTATCTTTAATAAAAAACCAAATGCAATTAGGGAAAGGAGGCAAAAAACAAAAAAATATTTAAGTGACTGAGAGACATAATTTATGCATTTTAGTATATTTCTCTGGGATTGTACTTTTTGGAAATTTTATGGAGAAATACTGACATCAAACATTTTGCATTAAGTATTCCTACACATCTCCATCACATTAGTTTTTACAGAATTATCAAAATAAATATGTAAAGTTTCTCTCCAGTGAGACTTCTTTCATTTATTTGACAATACATGTGTGTATTAAAAGAATTCCCCCATTACTTACATACATATGATTTCTCCCCAGTATGAGTTATTTTATGTCTTTGGCAAACACCAGATACGTTGAAAGTTTCACACTGCTTTCATGCATGGAATTAATTCCAAGTGTGAACTCTTTCATGTCTTTTACAATCATCAGTTGTGCCAAAAGCTTTTCCACAGGTTAGTATATAGATTTGCTCCTATGTGACTTTCATGTGTTTTACAAGTACTTTTATGGTAAAAGCTTTCCCACATGTCTCAGGGTTTTTTTTCCCCCAGTGTCAGTTCTTTCATGTAATTTACAATAACCTTGTATAGAAAAAGCTTTCCTACATTACTTACAGTTTTGCCCCAGTGTGAGTTTTAAAATGCAGTTTATAATAAGTTTTTTGCACTAAAAGCTTTGCCAATTGCTTACATACATAAGTTTTCTATCTGGTGAGTTGTTTCATGATTCTGACAATCACCATGTGTGATGCAAGCTTTCCAACATTGCTTTCCAGTATGAGTTCTTCCACATACTTTACAATTTTCATGGTTATTGAAAGCTTTCTCACATTGCTTACATAAATATGGTTTCTACCGGGTGAATCATGATTTTGACAGTCACTAAATGAATGTCAAACACTGCTTACATTCTCCCCAGTGTGAATTCTTTCATGATTTTTTACAACAATCTTGTGTACTAAAAGCTTTCCCACATTGCGTGCATACATATGGTTTCTCCTTAGTGTGAGTTCTTTCATGCTTTTGACAAGAACTATATGTGCGGAAAGCTTTCATGCAATGCTTACACACATAGGGTTTCTCCCCAGTGTGAATTCTTTCATGTATTTTACAATTTGCATGGTTATTGAAAGCTTTCCCGCATTGCTTACATACATAGGGTTTCTCCCCAGTGTGAATTCTTTCATGTTTTTGATGATTACTGTATGTGCTGAAAGCTTTCCCGCATTGTTTACATACATAGGGTTTCTCTCCAGTATGGATTCGTTCATGTGTTTGACAAGTATTACGCATGCTGAAAGCTTTCCCACATTGCTTACATACATAGGGTGTCTCCCCAGTGTGAGTTCTTTCATGGTTTTGAAGAGAACTATATGTTCTCAAAGCTTTCCCACATTGTTTACACACATAGGGTTTCTCCCCACTATGAATTTTTTCATGTATTTTACAATTTGCACGGTTATTGAAAGCTTTTCCACATTGCTTACATACATATGGTTTCTCCCCAGTGTGAATTCTTTCATGTATTTGATGAGAACTGTATGTGCGGAAAGCTTTCCCACACTGCTTACACACATAAGGTTTTTCTCCAGTGTGAATTCTTTCATGTATTTTACAATTTGCATGTTTATTGAAAGCTTTCCCACATTGCTTACATACATAGGGCTTCTCCCCAGTGTGAATTCTTTCATGTTTTTGACAACAACTGTATGTGCTGAAAGCTTTCCCACACTGCTTACATACATAGGGCTTCTCCCCAATGTGAATTCTTTCATGTATTTGATGATCACTACATGTACTAAAAGCTTTCCCACACTGTTTACATATGTAAGGTTTCTCCACAGTGAAAATTCTTTCATGTATTTTATAATGATCTTGTGTACTAAAAGCTTTCCCACATTGCTTACATATGTAAGGGTTCTCTCCATTGTGATTTCTTTCGTGGATCTGAACATCATAGAGTGTGCTGGAGGCTTTCAAGTTTCCCTTATATACAAAAGTCTTCTCTCTAAGGTGAGTTCTTTCATTAAGATCAATGTAGGATTTCCTACATTGATCGTATTTATAAGGTTTCTCTCCAGTCTTCCTCCTTGCATCCTTCTGAATGGACTGGAAATTACTGCAGTTTCTTCCATTTTCATTATACTTGTACCCCTCTGATTCCAAATATTCATATATTTTCAGTCCAGTGTGAGCTATGGTGGGCATTTTTAGTGGGTAACATTTCTGTAGCTCTTTGTTTCTGTAAAATAAATAAATAAGAACACAAACAAACATAGTGCAATAAAATGGGTTTCCATATTAATGATTAACAATTTCTGGTTTGATTTCTTCTAAGAAATTCTGAAAATTAACTGAATACCCTGGAGCATAACTTCAAAACCCTCATTCCCAAGAGTAGTGTTCATTTAGGAATTTTTAATTTGGTATATTTTGCAATACAAAAGGATAAATTTCATTTTGGGCAATTTGTAAACAAGTATATTACATGTTGATCATTTTGATACCTATTACCCCATCATTCTCTCCCTTCTCTCCTTACCTTGTCTTACTCATCTCCAAAAAGTCAGGCTTTCCTTTTTTTAATTGCCTTTTCTTTATTTTCCTCCCCAATTTATATTTTTGGTTTCTCATATAAGAGAAAGCATATGACCTTTCACATCTGTGTCTGAATTATTTACTACAGAATTTACTATAGAATACTACAGAATGAAGACCCACCTATTTCTTTTGCCAAATGACAAGATGTCTTTCATCTTTATGGTTGGTTATGTAGCACTTTCTTTTTTTTTTTTCTTTTCAGTGCTGGGAATTAACCACAGGTTAGCACTGAATTACTTCTCCAGTTTTTTTTTTTTTTCTTATTTTGAGATTCTCACTGATGATTAAGTTACTTAGGCTGAGCTTCAACTTGCCATCCTCTTGAATCAGCTTTCCACAGTTCTGGGAATATCAAAAATCATGCTGACTGTCACAAATTTTCTTTATCCATTCATCCAGTGATGGACATCTATTATACACTGTCCTGCTTTGAGTATGTGTATGCATGTATCAGTATAATGTGATGATTTTAACTCTTTTGGGACTACATCCAGGAGAGGTATTCTTGGATCAAATGAAACTTCTATATGGACTTTTTGAGATGACTATATGCTGATTATCACACTGGTTATATTAACATTCACATCAACAGTGTTGGAAGATGCCTTTTATGAATTTTAAAACATAAAAGGATTCAATTCTCTAGTGACAATGGTGATCACAAAAGAACTTATTTTTAGACTTACATGTCAGATAGTGTCATTTGATGCATGATATCAGTACTCAGATTCATGTATTGGAATATTTCTGTATTCAGTTGTCAGATTATACATATCAAAATTATATATGTCTTTGGAGAATATTTGTGATTAAATGTGGAGATTAAATAAATTTGAACATGGCCATGTTTCCCAGGCTGTGACATTTCTGTTCATACATTCAATCTTTAAGGATATTCTTTTTCCTGTTGAGTACAAAATTACCTTATATTTCTCCAGTGATTTTTGTACTCTCCTTCAACTTCCTGGTTATCCAAGACTCTTCCTGAATTACAGACATAGAAATACAAGGAGACACTGTATTATTACATAAAAATGAAGATTCTAGTTAGATTTGTGGTATAATGTAACCAGGTCTGAGATGCCCCCCCCAAAAAAATGTTTTCCCATTCTATTTAATGAAACTGCACTGGTGCGCAACAATATTCCCTAGCTGTATAAATGAGAAGGTGATGTCATCATTACCTATAGCGGCCATGCTCCTAAAAGTTTCCCTCATCACATGTCTGTAGAGCTTCTTTTGGGATGGATTTAGCAAAGCCCACTCCTCCTTGGTGAAGTTCACAGCCACATCCTCCAAGATCACTGCCTGCTAAATAATCACACATTTATTTCTTGAAGGAAGGTTGAGACTCACAGTCTGGGATCTTTCAACTCCTCTCATAAAAAGTTGAACTGAAAGAGGTGTGGTGGTGTGTGTCTGTAATTTCAGCACTCAGGAGGCTGAGGCAGGAGGATCATCATGACTTTCAAACTAGTATTGGCTACACAGTGAGTTCATGGTCAGCTAGAACTGCATAGTGAGACCCTGTATCAAAAAAAGAAAACAAAACAAAAAGGCTGTACGGTTGCTGAACACTTCAAATAATAACTGTGTCTTGGTCATCAAATCCATGTGTATGCACATTTTTCAGACAGCAATTCTGATGCTGGACTGCCACTCACTGCTAAAGCAACAGCAGAATAGGAGCACTGGTCACTGCAAGGGTACCTGAGCATTGACTCTAAAATGGATCCTATAGAGGGAACCTATAAGGTCACCATCCACAGAACAGTGGGGCAGATGGATAATTAATGAGTGGTTTTTAGAGACCATAGGTAATATCTCTCCAAATCTTATTTATAGCATTAAGTCATTCTTTCTTTGATTGTACTTAGTATTTTGAAATTTGAAACTGGTTTCATAAAAAATAATTAAAAATCAAGTAAGAGTTAATAATTAAAATAGTTAAGGAAAACATAAATAGGGAAAGGGTGATGTTTTGTCTTACACCAAATGGTGACCTTGCACTCAGATATAAGAAATTCTAGGGGAATATGGGACAGTAACGAGGGGAAGGAGATGATTAAAATGTATTATATGCATTGAAAACCAATACATCACAAAGTGATTAGACACAAAAAGAAAGCTTTAGCCAAGAGTGGTGGTGCATGCCTGAAATACTAGCACTTGGGAGGTTGAGGCTGGATTACCAATGAGTTGGAGGCCAGCTTTGGCTATACAGTAAATTCAAGGGTAGTTGAAATACAACGTGAGATCCTGCCTCAAACTTCCCCTCAAAAAAGGATAATTTAAAAAAATGTCACTTAAGAGACCTTTGATTTGGTAAAAATATATAGCTGTACAGTACAATAAAAATCTAACAACATTAAATACTTTTTAAGCAATAAGCCTATATAACATACATGAAAGAGATTCAGATTCCACGCTTCATGAGACTGTACTATTGTTAGAGAAAATGACAAATGGATTTCTGGAAAGGGAGGCTGTTTTCTAAGGTCCACATATATATTGATTTATGATAGAGCTGAGGCCATGTGTCACTGGAAGATATCAAAATATGTTTCAGTTATGTTCAGGGAGAAATAAGTATGTACTTGGAAACCTGGATTTTATACTCTTCTATACACAATAATTAATTTACATACTAGAATGGGAAAGATAAACTTGAATGTCTTGAGAATTCATACTGAAATAAGTTTTAGATGTTAAAAATGTTTCCTCAGAAGAAAATCAACTAACCATCAGAATTAGAATAAACTGAAATATATGAAAACAGGGGAAATAAATAAGAAAATATTTGCTGTGTACACAGTATATATATTTTGTATAGGGACCAAAGATCAATGAACACAAATCTAAAAAAAAAAAAAAAAAAAAAAAAAAGAATGCAACATCTCTAACTCAGGAGAAAATATCAAATAGAAAATAAGAACCAAATCTTTTTTGAGAAAATCCTTAAAAACTGGAAGCATGAAATAAGGAAATAGACACATGCAAAATAGAAAATAAATCGATATATTCTACAATCTGTTCCTTTACTTTGGAGTTTAGACTACTGACTTTTTTTCAGTCTAGAGAAAACACCATGTTCCAGTAATACCTGGAAACATAAGTGATTCTTTTCAAGTAAACTTGAAAACTCCTGAACCACATGACCAATGGAATGGAAGAGAAAGCATTTTAGCCTTGATTCATGTATCAGCACTTGTGAACAGTATGAGCTGAAAAAGAACAACAATCCATGGAAAATTTTTTCTTAGGAATTTCTACAGTAACTATTGAAAATTCCAAAGGAGGAAACTAAGAGAAAACTCATAGAAAACTGCACATGGTGAACTTAAGAACAGTCACCACAGTGGAAAAGTGGTCATTCCATGGGGCAAGAGGTTTGAGTCACATAGGGTTTTAGTCACCTGGACACTCTCCTCCATTGGCCAAGGCCTAAGGATGAAATTTTCTGAATATTCCCAGGATACAGTATAACTCCACAAAGTCACAGTTTTGAGATCGTGGCCTCAGTCATTCAGATTTTTCCCTAGAATCTAGTAACTGTTTACAGAAACTCCTGTAAACTTCTTCAGGATCATAAATATCCTCCACAATTTGTATGTTTGTGTTGGAGGGGAGGTTTGCAAGTAGCAGTCAGGAGTGTTATTCAGTTCTCCTTGCTGATGACTGACTGCTGCTGTGACCCATTCCTGCATCGTAACAGTGTGCTGTACTGTAGGTAGCTATTTCTAGTGTTTTTGGTTTTGTTCTTCTTAAAGCCCTATGATGCCATCAAACCACACTACATCTTCTAAAGCTTTATTAATAGTGTTTTATTAAATCAAATTATATAACTGCAAAATAGATTGCATATTTAGGGTTTAAATAATAAAAAGAGCTATCTATAGGCATTTTTTCTGACCATATGAAATTTATGATTTTTCACAATACATGTGTGCTCTAGGAATGTAACTCTCACAAATTTCTGGCGTCCAGTGTACTTACATTGTTAAACCTTATCAAGACTGTTGAAAACAAAATGTATCACAAAAATATTGAAACACTAAATTACCATGGAGAAAGCATACTTTAGCTTGTATCAGCCCGGGATACATAGTGAGTTCAAGGCCAGCCTGAACTACATAGTGAGACCTTGGTTTCAAAACAAAAACAAAATCATTTCTAAATCTTTCTGTACTTTGTCTGATGTAATCCATTCTCCACTCCATTTGTAACTAGGAAAATCATAATCTTATGGTTAAATTATGAAAATAAATTTTTAAGTCCCTAAGCAATTTACATTTTATACAAGTAAAAGAAGCAAAAGGGAAGCTGGTTGGATAAGAAGGTTGCTGCAGTTCACAGAAGAACTCACTCAGAAGGCAGAACACACTCCTGAGGGTATACACAGCGCACTGTGCCCACGCAGCCCATGGCTGCTCAAGCACGGGTGGTGAGAAATGGAAATAGGAGAGTCAGGTCATTTGAATCCAAGGCCTCTGCACCTCCTACTTAGCCATCTTCACAGCGTGAATTTCATGTCCTCAGTTTCGATTCTGAGCAGAGATAAATATCTACAGTTAATTGAGGGTTGACCTTTGTCTTTTCTCAGTGTTTCTTTTGAATTCTAGTGTGCATTAATTGCTGAGCAGTAATCAACTCTCCAACCAAAAATGGTGGACCCCAAATCACTGCACCACCCAGGGAGACCAAAACTTTGACAGATTCAAGATGCTCCCATAGTACACTGCTGCAAGTGAGTATCAGTGGCCAAAGCACGTGATGTTGCTTTTCATTAGGAGGCATCATTCTGAAGTTACCAAGGGGTAGCACACTGAGTATATATTGCCTCAAATTGGCTTATGGTAAAAAGAGATGGACAATCCTACTATTTGAAAAATTAAATAGTCCTAGATTTTTTCCTCCACTTAAAAAAATTACAGTATACACACCAGTGACATGAAATTCAGACATTTATACAGGGGAAGAAAGTTCCTGGGATATCTTTCAGGACAGCACCACACTTTCCCAATAGAAAAAAGTCACAATATTTTTGACATAAAAACATATAGCTGATGATGTTTAATTTAACCGAGCATTTTGATCAAGGTATATAGTTGTGTTTGGTGATCCAAACCTCTGATCCTGTCACTCTGGGAGGCTGAGGCAAGAGGATTTTTTTTTTTTTTTTTGGTACTAGGGATCGAACTCATGAGCTTGTGCTTGCCAGGCAGGCACTTAGGCCATTAAGCTAAATCCCTGGCTGAGGCAAGAGGATAAGAGCTTCAAGGTCAAGATAGTGAGACATAATGTCAAAATTAAAATAGTAACTAAAAATGTAAAGGGCCTGGATATTCCTAAGAGGAAAGGTCCTGAGCCAAATCCTTATTGCCATAAAAAATATCTTGTAATCATTTCCCTTCCCATGTTACACCTTCCAATTACACTTAGATAATGTAGTCCAACCAATTTTTAAACTGACAACAGAGATAAAATTTCCAATTATACCTAAAAAAAGATTATGTGAACTTAGCAGTAACAAAATTTTTTTATAAAACTTTGTATAAATTTTTTTTACAAGGCTAAAGTTTTAAACCACTTTCAAGTGGAGCCAGCATAGAGTCCACTTTTAATTTCACACTAAGAACATTGTCAGAGGAAACCCACTGGCACAAGAGCTGATTTTACCCCCCATCATCGTCTGCTTTCTTAAACTGTGTCTACTCTACTTTGTTCCTCCCTGCACAGGACACCATTTTTTGCCTAATTATTGACACATTTGCAGACTGAAAATTGGTGCTTTCGTCCTGCAGTAACAAAATACACAGTAAGAAAATGAGATTCCAAAAATACTTGTTTAGGCTAGGTGTGGCGGCACACATCTCTAATCCCAGCATTCAGGAGATTGAGGCAGAAGGATAGCTGTGAATTTGAGGCCAGCCTGGGCTACCTAATGAGTTCAAGGCCACCCTGAAATACAGACCCTGCCTCAAAAAAGAAATTGCTTTGAAGTGGCATAGCATAAAAAGAAATATTTACATTTTCAGGAAATTATAATTATTTTAGGTTCTTTGTTCTGGACTATGAGAAAGTGGTCATTTAAAAAAATCATTACACACACATCACTAGTCTGAAATTCACAGAAAATAACATAAAATGTGGATGAATCCAAAGGTTGATTTTTTTACACTATTAACTATACATTCTCCATAAACACAAATTACAATTTTCTCAACATTAACACAAATAGTTGCTGATGTTTAATTTATCCTTACATTGTGATCTTATAAAAAGAAAGTATTACAAACCTCCCACCAAAACTGGGCTTTGTTTTCCACACCTGTGTTCACACTACTCTCTCAGGCTGAGGCACCAGCATCAAGTTCAACTCCCAGCTTATACATTACAGAGTCTTGCTACCAAAACTAAAGAATGATACTAAAAGGATGAAGAATGGATGTGATGGAGCTCAGAACAAATGTCCTGAATTCAATTAATAATACTCTTCCCATTACACTTTGATAACACTCTTCACTTAATTTTTCATTTTACAACAAGGCCAACCATAATTTTCTATATTCCAAGTTTGTCTCATAAGACATTAGGTTAATGGATGCTTGTAACAAAGTTACAGTTATTATAACTTTAACTACATTTCTTAGTACTTTTCAGGTTTGTGACCTCTTGAACCATATTCAACTCAAGCCAGCATTAGAGGACAAAGTGTTGAATTGTAGCAATTAATCAAGGAAGCCACCAAAGGACAAGAAAATACAATCCAGCAGCTACTACATAACACTAAGACAATCCGAAGTATCTTTACTAAAGAGCTAAAGATACCATGCTATAGCAATACATGCCAACCAATGATTATAGGAGCACAATTGAAAACAGCTAACCCCAGCAATTACCCTCTGTATCTATCAATAGATAATTAAATAGAGAAATGTGGTATCTACGTATTATGGACTACTATTTAATTGTAAAGAGAAAAATTTGAGACATCTGTGTGAAAATGGATGCATCTGAAAAATACTGAGTGAAATAAATCAAGCACACAAGCTTACATACCACATTGTATCTCTCCTTCTGAGTGAGGCAAAGTACAAACAAAAAGCACAATAAAGGATGGACAGGAGAGAAGGGGCTAATCTCTTATAGATGGGAAGTGGTCCTACGTACTAAGCATGAGAGGAGGAGAGGGGAAGGTGAAACAAATAGACTAAAGACATGCCATCTAAGGGACGCTGGTAAACTCAATGAATGCAAACATTGTCATAAATAGAAAATAAGATGAGTAATATTAACAAGAACAAAAATGGGGAAAGGTGATTTAGAGGAAGATGGAGAAAGGTGGGAGGGAAAGTGATTATAAAAGAATCAAGTTGTATTGTGTAATGTACTCCCTCTGCAAGACTATTACAAACTTCCTATAAACAGGTAGCAAAAGAATATACAATATGTGCAAACATATTGCACAAGATTCCTAAATCCTGTCTAGTTATCATGTCTGTTATCTAACACAATTACCTCTTGAGTATATGGTGAATATGCTAGAAAACACTCATCACAATTTCAGTGTTATATGAGATACAGTATCATTTCTTATGGGCCTGAGATCGCCAGAAGCTGGTTCTACTATACCAGAGAAATATTGTACCTTTTCATAAACATTTCCCAATTTTTAAATAACCACATATTTCAAACATTGGTAAATTCTTCGCTTCTGTTGAGGATTCTAGGCGCTAAGTCATGGTGTACTTTTCCATGTTTAGAATGTTTTACTTAATGATTTCCAGGTTAATCCATGTTGTTACGTTACACATTGCAGGAAATTCTTCTTGTTGAGACTAAATAACACTCTGTAGAATGAATGAAACCTACCGTTTCTATGTATTTAAACAGTGTTATAGATTCAAAACAAAATATCCTCCAGATGCCATGATGTATATAGACTTCACTGCAAGCTGGTTAGTTGTTTTGAGGTTAAGAGCATAGCGCAGACAACAGGTTTTTTTCCTGGAAAGCGCCTACCTTTGGCGCTGGACAGGGCACCCATGTTTTCTAGAACTCAGGAGTCAAACGTCCTGCCTTCCAGGCACTCGCAAATGCTCCTTCCAGCAGCGGTCAAACGTCATCCTGCCTGCGCCTGTAACTCCGCCTCCTGTCAAATTCCAAATAGTTTGCAGTTCTTTTCCCAAAGGTTACAGAGGGTGCCTGCCTCTCTTTGGCAGTCCTCTCTCGTGCCTTCAATAAACGCGTTCTCGTTCTTTCTCCCACCCTCTCTGTCCTCTCTCCTCTCTCGCGCACCACATAAACCAAACAGCAGATCCTCAGCTTTTCAGATTAATTTATTGATGTACTGCAGAAACCACACTGGGCTTTTTCCTTTGTATACTCCTGTCTCTCATTCTCACTCTTACCTTCTGGGATGAAATGAGGTGGAAAAGTTCTCCTTCCTTCCCCATGTATTTTTCTGTTCCTTTTTCTGCTGTGCTCCAGGACTAAAGATATAAGTAAGTTGACTAAAAACTAAAACTTATGAAACTGACCTGAAGTAAATTCGCTTTTTCTCCTAAATTATATAAGTCATTTTTCATAGTAAGTGAAATTAAACTAACAGAAACACCAAAGTGGATTTATGCTGTTTTCCTACCTCGGCTACTGAGAACAATTCAATGAACAGTGAAATGTAGATATTTCTTCTAGATTCTGAACTTGGCACAATTCAATTATCTACCCAACATAATTATTTTTCATCTTTTATTCTTAATGTTTTTTACTACTATGGTTTAAACTAGATTTTTACAGGTACTATATTAGAAAAGTAATCTTCAACCAAGTTATGTCCCAAGGGCTCAACTAAATTTTTATGAGGGCAGATATGCTAATATGTTTTCACCAAATTTGTTTTTAAAATTTTATTGGTACATTTTATATACACGATAGTCACATTCATTAAACATAATTTGCATCTGTATATATCAATTTTTTCCCAATCATCTGCCCTTCTCACAAACCCTCTTCCCCTCATTATTTACAAAAGCTCTGTTTCCATTTATTTTCTTTTGCTTTCATTCCTTTTCCTCTTCCTTGTTTCCCTTCCTATTTGAACATTTTCTTCCTACACCTCAATATCTATTATACATTTTATGGGCTGGTAATGTTATACATTATATGGGCTGTTTTCAAGATTTAGCTATTACAAATAATGCTGGTATAAATATGGGTATGAATAGGAGCATATTCCTGAAAGAATTCGAAGCATCATACCAGTGATATATGCATATCCATGTTTATAGTGGCACAGTTTGCCACAGTCAAATCTTGAAAAGACCCCAAATGCCCATCAACTGATGAATGGATAAAGATGTGGGGTTTTTTTTTATAACAATAGAGTACTACTACGCCACAAAGAAGGATAAGTTTAAGCCATTGCTAGCTAAATAGAAGTACTTAGAGACCATACTCTTAAGTGAAATAAATTGAACACCCATGTATAAATACTGCATCATTTCTCTGGTGTAAGAAACCAAAAGTGCAAATAAGGACCAAAATGTTTAAAAGATGTGAAATAGGAAGGAAATGTTCAAATGGGAAGGGGAAATAGGGAGGAAGGAGGAAGTAAGGAAGGAGTGAAAAGGAACTAAAAAGAAAAAATATGAGAACAAAACGAAAAACTGGAAATGAAGTTTTTGTAAACAAGGAGGAAAAGGGTGGAAGAGAGGGTAGAGGAATGGGAAAAAAAAATCAAGTGACATCAGGTAGAGGTATACATTTCCTGTGATGAATGTGATCATTATGTATACTTAAAATGTACCAATAAACCTAATTAAAAATATAAAACCAGAAATTTATATACATTAAATATCCCCACTAAATATTGAGAAATGTTAACCTCTTTACAGATAATTTAGGAGATAGGAAAAATAAGAACACAGAAGAAGAGATTAAAAGCAAAGTCGAGGCCAAAGAAGGAGTACCTAAGTTTTTCAAGACTGGTGAAGAAGACAGGAGGAAAACAAATAAATAAAAGTAAGAGCTAAACAAGATCCTAAAACTAAAACCAATATTCACACTCATGAAAAACCAACTTTTTTTTTTAAAGAAAGCAACAACAAAACCCACAAACAAATGGTTATCCTCAGGGGTCTATAGTTCTGTGGTAGTGCCCACTTCAGAGTGTGTCTCTGCTGTCACTGGTGGACAAAGGACACAGATAGAACCCAGATCCATTCTATACAGTCCCAGCTAGCCTGTAGTAGGATCAGGGTGAGATGCTACATAACCACAAGCTCTCAGTAGGAATAGGGTAGGGTGCTCATTCAGCTCTACAGAGGTTCAGGCTGATTCTGTCTCTAGTTTTGGGACTGTGACATGAGTTGTTCAGCCCCTAACACTATGGCTGTTTCTTGTCAGTTTGATTTTGGTTCCTCCACTCTGAGTGCATCAGGGCTGTGTCTCAACCAGATACCACTAAGCCTGAGGAGGGGCCAACCTGTTATTCTGAGTCCCAGGTTGAGATGGCCCCACACCAAAATGGCATCCAGTCAATCACCCTTTCCTGAGAACATTTGGAATAGAATCACTCACCAGCCAGTAAAGTCCACTGTGCCCACTACTCCACTCCGCTGGTGTGCTTGTCCCTGGAGTTCTCCAGCATCCCATACCATCAATGCACCTCTGTAGGTTCAAGTCCTCTCTCTCACACTGAGCTGGGAGACAGGGACAATGCACAGTTTGCCAAAGAGCTAGGAGTCAAGGAGAAAGTAAAGTTTGCCATCTCCTTCTTCTGCTGAGGTCCATCACCTTGCTCTCCCTGTGGACTCCAGTTCACCCTTCAGAACTTTGCTGGGTCTTAGAGATCCACCTTCCTCATCCTTCTCCTCTTCAGGTTGTTAAACTCCTGTGTCTAGACTCCAAGTCTTAGAGAGGCTGACTTGGAATTACTCACCACTCTATCATTTTCCCAGAGGTAAATATTCTAATATTAAAACATGAATCTTCATACATATTTATGCATCTACTAAAAATTTTTCATGCAAAGTCCATTTTTTTTCCAAATGCAATTGTTCAGACTCAGTAAATAATAAAGATACAGGTTTTCGTTGGCATCAAAGTCAAATTCCTCAGGACTCTGCTCAGGTCTTGCATCAGTGTTTGTCCGTCATCCTATTGACAGAATATTTGCAGCAACAAATCATTTTATTGGTGTCATCCCATATTTAAGTCTTGTTTCCACCTAAGACTTCCCACGTTTTTGGAATACACTTGATTCTTCAATGAATCACCTGCAGAAAGCTCTGACTCACACTGACCTCAAATTTAGTAACAGGTTATTTGATATACTAATTACTTTCTAATTAAGAAAGAAAAGATAGTGAACCAATATCACATCATGATTGTTTCCTTAAAAATGGACAAAAAATTTCAGTATTACATCATGATTGTTTCCTTAAAAATGGACAAAAAATTTCAGTATCACATCATGATTGTTTCCTTAAAAATGGACAAAAAATTTCTCTTAGGATGAAAGAATTCTTGTATTTGATTTCTTTACAAACATGTTTTTCATTAATCATCATCAAATGTTTTGTTATATCACAATAGAATATAACTAAGAATACTGGTCAAGAAGACAGTAACAACAGTTGATAATGATATGGATTTAAAAAACCCCCTAAATTTTGAAAATAAAAATTAGCAATCACTCAGTAATATAGTGACTACCGGTTCTGCAATAATGATACATACAGTTATTATTTTAGCCTGCTATGTTTTTTAACAAAGCACTTCAGAATCAGAAAAAAATAAAAGAAGTTTTCTTTGGCTCAATTTTTAACAAAGTAAAGTAATTATATTTGCCTTCTTGGTGACAAAGTTGTGAAATCACAGGTCATCACGTGTTGAGAGGCTGAGTGTATGTGAGTTTTTTATTCTGTCTCTTCCTATTCTTGCATTTCATAAGGAGAAATCAGAAAGCAAATTTCTCCCTCCTTAACTGCCTCCTAACTTCCCCAGGTGTGTATATTTACTCAGATAAAGTTTCTATTTCTTGGCATATCTCAGTGAAGATTTCACAACATGATGAGTTTTAAATAAAATAATCCATATGCAATCATCATAGATGTCATATTATCCAATATTTTCTATCCTAGGAATATACAGAAAGGTGTAAAGATAAAGTCCACACAAAACTTGCACATGACTATTTACAGCTTGGTATTCATCAAATCTAAAAGGCAGAAACAATTGATGTGTTCATCAATTGATCAATACCTAAAATATAAGCTACTCAAAAAAAATACATCTTTCTACATTTGATTCCTATATTTACGGATTATTTAGGAAATGCCATGTCAACACCACAGAGAGAGAGATAATGTTCAAATACCCACTTATATAAAATGCCAGAATATCAAAATCTTCAGAGTAGACAGTATATCAGTTCAGTCTTCACAAGTGAAAAAACAGGTAGACAGAATTTTTATAGAGCTTTAGAAACTCTTCTTAATGATCTTCGGGTTAATTTGTGGCTGCTGCAAACAGCAAAAGTGAAAGCAAAAGAGAATGACTTGCCTTCTTCTCCTGTTACACTGGCTCCACCCATGGGTGGGTGAAACAGTTGCACCACCAATCAGAACACTAGATAATAACCAATCACAAATGCTAGATCCAGTGTTCTCTATGACTGAATGAGGCTTTGGGGGGACATTTAAATAAACCATAAAATCATACTATTAGCATTACCACAGTGTTATGGAGTAAAAGATCCTCTTGTGTTCTGTAGATTCTGTTATAAGGTAATTTGTTATTCTGAGGTGCTAAGTAACAGGTAAATTTTGACCTCTTCAGCAGTGTAACTTACTGCTATTTTTAGAGGAACAAGATCACTAAGAGCTGTGGTAGAATAATACATTTCATTCCTCCTTACCTATCTCTTTCTCCTCTCCTTTTCTCCTCCTTGGGTGAAACAAGGGTGGCCAGGGTTCCTCATCATGGCCTTCTACGTTTTTGTCTTGCTATAAGACTAAAAGCAATAAAAGAGGTTGACCACTAACTGAAACCTTCAGAATTGCGCCACAATATATCTATTCTCATTTTAAAGTATCAGTGATTCTTTTTTACAAAATTTGAAAGTTCACTAACAGCTCCACTGGAATGAATATGTTGTTTTCACACCATGCTTATTGAGAATTAAATCTTCAACACACATGGGAATTCAGACATCTACTTTAGATTCTGGTTTCATTTTAATACAATTTCAATTTAATTCTTTTTATTTTCTTTCTAAATTTCTGTAGTAATGGTGTTGAACTCAGATCCTTGCATATCCCAGTCAAGTGTTCTGCAGGTAATTATTTCACCTGCACTCAATTTTTTGGAGTGCAAATCTCTTAATATTATAACAAGACACTATGGATTCAAGCATATGCTAACAAAAAGTTGATGCACATTCTGGGTCTTTTTCTAAGCACAATTGTTCAAATTCAGTAAATTATAAAGAAAAGAGCTTTACTTTCTTTCACACTACCGTGAAAGCCAGTTAAGCCAATCTCATCGGGGCGCTCATCCACTGTCTCACACAGGTGTTGCCCCCTCGTGCTTTAAAAACAGAACTTTGTAATGCTGAGTCAGTGCATAGACGCTGACCCAAATTTCACTCTTGTTTACATTCACGCCTTTCCACAGTTTTAGAGAACACTGGCTTCTTCAGTCAAGCCCCTGTGGCAATTTTGCTTCTTATCTTCACTCTTTTCAGATTTTATGACAGGTTATTTTGTGCATTTTTCTCTTTATTTCTAAGTAAAAAAGAAAGAAAACACAGTTAATCAATGTCATCTCTTATGACTGTTTCTTTATCTTAAAAACTGAATGAAATTTCCAGTCTTCTTTGGGATGAAATAATTCATGTATTTGTAGTTGTTAAAAACATGCTTACTATTAGTCATGAGACAGTTTGTTATACCACAATAAAAAGTCACTAAGTACACTACAGTCTGAGAGACACACAATAACAACTGTTGCCAAGAATGTGAAGAAAACTCAAGTTATTGAATAAACAAGATGGATAGTCATGCTTGACAACAAACACCCGACAGCTTCTATAATTATGAAACATACAGATACTTTTCAGTCTATTTGTGTTCCTAAAAAAAATGTTTCATGTTCAATAAATAACCAAAGGGTTTACTTTGGCTCAGAGTTTTAAGCTAAGGTAGAAAAACTTAAATCTGATAATGGTCTTCTTGCTGACAGAGACCTGACATTATTACACAGGGTTTCACTTGGAGACAGTCTAAGACTAGAGGACATGCTCTTCTCTCAGTGTGTTTCAATTCTAGTATTCAATTACAGGGCTCCAAAAACAAAAACCTTATCTACTTCTGCCTCTTAAGTAACCCAAATGTCTATATATATGTAGATAATGTTTTCAGCTATTAGGATATACCACTGGGTGTTCACCTATTTGTCTGTTATCACTGGAAATTAGATTTTTCGTGAATATTGAATTGGACAATTTATATATAACCCTAATTGCTTCCACATTACTCATTAATTACTATCTTAGTTATATATACTAGAGTTAAGAAGACTTAGGTCCACATTAAAATTTGCTCATGAATGTTTGCATTCCACGTAA
Organism: Dolichotis patagonum; assembly: GCA_004027295.1. Classification (NCBI taxonomy): domain Eukaryota; kingdom Metazoa; phylum Chordata; class Mammalia; order Rodentia; family Caviidae; genus Dolichotis; species Dolichotis patagonum. Next base: position 34,789 of record PVJX010014868.1, read on the forward strand.
TTAAGTTAGATAGAGATCAACAGGCATAGGAAGGGGACCAGGTCCAAGACAGAGCCACTTCAGAAATGAAGTGAACTGAGTCTGTAGTTGAAGGCTGAGTTGATAGAAACAAGATTACAAGATGGAGACATGATAGCCAGGTCCACAAGTTTTACCACAGATAGGTAACAGTTCCAAGTTTTATTTTAACTAGTACCATGTGCTCAGCCTAAATAATGCAACAAACAAGTGGGTGGATGGGCAGAACACCCTGACCCTTACTCCTACTCCTTTCAGAAATGCCTTTGTTCTTTTTTGTAGTTACAGGCACACTAAAGTTAGTAATTCCTTCCGATGAATATTGCTACATGCCTTGCTTTTAGTACTAGATCAGTATTAGCTAAGCAACTGTACTTGTAATGCAATAGGTTGATTTTAGCTTGACCCAAAGTATTCTGTAAAAATGCTACTACTGTATGAAAAATCATTAGAAAACCGATTTTACTTAATAAAACTCCTAGAGCTTCAGCTGCAACCCACTTTCATGCCCCCTTCTGCACTTAGAAACTTTTTGTTTCATAAACTTTCTAACTTGCCTTCTGCATCCTATGTAGCATTCTTTGCTGACATGGAAACATGAACCTGGCAGAGTTAACAGGTTAGCATGCATTGTACAATGACATTTACAACTTAGTGTTTGTAACAGCTACAAGGTAGAGACAACTGAAATGTCCACAAATTGATGAATAACCCAATATTTAAGCTTCCCATATTATTAATTAATAAAAAGAAATGTTTTTCTTATAAATGTTATGATGTAAATTCATCTTGGAAATGTCATGCAAAAAAAAAAGAGATGCAAAAACAGTATTGAATTATTCAGTTACATAATATGGCCAGACAATGAAGATATATAGAATATACAGTAGATTAGCAGTTCATATGGTTTTTGAAAATAGGAAAAATAAGGAGGCAGGGTTCCTTTAGGAGCTAAATAAAATATTCTAAATGGACTAGTCTCTTGACTATACATTTTTAAGTGAATGTAAATTATTTTAGTAAAGATGGCATAAGACAATCTCAACTTAATGATAAATTTACAGAGAATTTGGAGAACAATTTGCAGTGCAGCTAATAATAAATAAAGGGAGAAAGGCAGAAAAGAGGGAGATATTTGAGAAAGAGGCAAATAGAAGAAGATACATGACAGCAATAAATGGAAGCAAGGAGGAATAAAAGTATGAATAAAAAAGCGACAGAGACAGGAAGCAAAGAAGGAATCAAAAAAGGAACTAAAAAGAAAAAGAACATATTAGGGAGACAGAGTGAGAACTAGAGAAGACAGATGGATAGAAGAAAGCAAAGAAACATGGAGTCCAGTGTGAATCTATTTACTACACCCCACGCTTCAAAAGTGCTAGGTGACAGATTGATAGCTCCTTCTCCTTCTCCTTCTCCTCCTCCTCCTTCTCCTTCTCGTCCCCAAAGATAAAAGTGACAGGATTGTTGGCCTTCTATGTCAGACTCTACAGAGAATCCTCTGAGATGTTTTAAAATTTGGGCTGGAAATAATGGACAAAGAAAAGGCCAGAGAGTTTGCCAAACTCAGTGAGGTAAATTATACCCATGAAGAAGGCATTCTGCTGTTCCTCAGCACAGGAGACCCTGAAAATGGCAGATAAAATGAAGACATAGGAAATGATGTGACTTTACACACAATTAGTGAGATTTCATCTCAGTATAGGTCCTCCTCATGAGGGTAAATGTGGCAGGGGAAATCTTGGATAGCATTAGACTCACATAAGGCAATATAAAAATCTAGTATTGTTAGCATACTATAACCAAACACATCACAGGATAAGGTCACAAAGTAGACACTATCACAGAGGTTAACATGCATGCTGAAACACATAGGCAACGAGACAAATAGTAGAATTAGTCCATACAATGAGCAAGAATTGAGTGTAGCAAAGGGTAAAAAACAAGACCATCTGGTAAGCCCAGCACATACAAGTAAAACAAAAACAGAAACACAATAGGTTGACCATAATTGATGATAACACTGAGCACAAGTCCAAGAAGTCAAAAAGAATAACCTGAGACAAGGTTCAATATTTCTCAACAAGCATAGCTGTATGTTTGCTGAGATCCAAAACAGAATGAAGACAAAATGCTAAAATTTAAATTGTAACACAGACCAAATAACAATTTAATAAGTCTATGCAACTGACCAATTTGCATTAAATTGTCTTTGTTTTTCATCTATTTATTTATAATAGCCTTAACAGTCATTGCAGTGAAAGCTAAAAGTGAGACCAATATATAAAGTTCTTAAGACAAAGTTGAACAATTAATTGTATTTTGTTAACAATCACTGTAAGAAAATGCAGGCATTCGGAGCCCTGCAAACATGCATGGGTCATGAGGGTATATTACTTCTTGTAGCGAGCATGTTCTAGGAAACATGTTTGATTCGGGTATTTAATAAAATGTATTCTCTGAGAGTATTCACGTTTTCATTGGCAATCTGTATATTCAAGATTCAACCCATATATCTTATTTCCTATTGAATAAAAAATGAAAGGCAATGAGAAAAATGCTATAGACTTGCAAACTCAGTTTCTTGGGAGACTAAAGCAAGGGGAATCACAATTTAAAGGTCAGAATGGGCAATTTAGCAGGAGAGTGTATTGGTGTGAAACCAACAGATATTGCAAATGTCTTTAAAAAGTTCTCTGAAATTCAAGTGGCAAATGGCACATCTTCATTCAGACAGAAATAGACCTACCTCAATCAATAAACCTAGATGGTTTTGGTGGTAGATTTACTATCCATCAGAAAAGCAACTAAAAACTGTTAATTCTAATAATCAGACAATAGGTATTAGATATACTTACACTGTGTATAAAATAAGAAATAAATGGTTTTCCAAAACATAGACATTTATAAAAAATTCTGTTATGATATGTTTTTTTTCCTTCAATTACAAAGTATAAATATTATGTAGATTATAATAGACAAATACCACAAATGATGAGGAAGGAATAGCTTTACAATTCAAATTTGTTTTCATTTCTCACTGGAAGGATGGAATAATGGACCTCAGTCACACTGAGCGTGCGGTTTACCACTAAACTACATTACTGGTTCAGTCATGTGCTTTTGATGCAACATATATGTTTTTCATTATCTGATAGGTTGCTCTTTAACCTATTAAGTAGCCCAGGCTGGCCTCAAACTTGTACTGACTCTCCTGCTTCCTTGTTCCAAGTGCTAAGATTTCAAGCATGAGACACCATGCCTAGCTGCAAAGTACATTATTAAATACAGTTCAATAGAAATTCATGAAATAAATTTAGAAATATATAGAATTAAGTAATGATTGTAGGATACAATGTGAATGTTTGGAAAAAACACTTTCAGTTACAAATACAGCTTTGCAGAAATATATTTACCAGAATATTTGCTCAAAAACATAATGAACAATTTATGAAACATAAACCAGTATATTGGAAAATAAGCCAGGTGTGGTGACATATGCCCATAATTACAGAACTTGGGGTGGAGTGCCGAAGCAAGAGGACTGCCACAGTTTGAGATCAGTCTGGACTCCATAATGAGACCCTGTCTTAAAAAGCAAACAAATGAAAAATGTATTTTTTCATATTTGTGGATATGAATCAATAATCAAGATGGAATAACAAGAGGCAACAGGAAAACGCACTATGAAAATGAGAAAAAGTATAAGGATAATGGGTAAATTAGTTTCTGAAACAGAGTCTCACTATGGGACCCATGCTGGGCATCAACTCTTGACCCTCTTGTATCAGTCCTCTGGATGGTGGCGTTATCGATGTATAGCATTGCTCCTTTGTAAAACAGGATATTATAAACAAATAAAGCATAACATAATTTTCATTTAATAAACTTTAGGTGGTGGAAAAATTCTCAGAAATGTGTAAATTATAAATTTGGCAACAAAAGAGGCAGATGAGAATAAGTTGGTAAGCAACCAAAGTGACAATAAAAAAATCTTTCCTTCATAAACTCATCTCCCAGTGCATTTTCAAGTGATTCATTGAAACGTTTTTGACATTGATCAAGATGCCATCTGTATATGTACCAATTTCTCAGGATGAATATATTCATTATGTATAGCAAATATATACAAATATGAACACTATAATAACTATAGTATACTCAGCTGGGCATAGTACTAAATGTTTGTATCAAAAAAAGAAAAAGAAATTGCTCTAATGTAAGTCCCTAGAGTACTACAATCATTACCTAAATCCAGACAACATGTTTCTAAGAAAAGGCAAATACAGGCCCATTAACATACATATGCATATTTTTAAATCCAGGACAGAACTTTACGTAGCAAAATATAAGGGTGTATTAGAAATGTTTCTAATGTTTGCATGTAGCTAAATGACAGTATGGGTCCCTAGTGTGCATCACGCAGGTTTAACCTAAGCACCACACAGAGGAAAAAAGTGACTATGTACTAATAATGTTGTGTTTGTTCATCTTATCAAAGGATGGCTCAGCATCATAAAACTATAGTAAAACTCATCACAAAAAAAGAGTTGAACTGATGCAATTATTTGACTCAAACATTTTGTGAAAGTCAATTTTTGTTATTTCTTAAAGGCTTTTTAAAGAAGAAAACAATGTGATTAATAACTTGATAAAGCACATGTTCCATAAAACTAGCAAATGTTACAATGAATGGAGATGCAGTACATGAATTATTTCAAAATCAGAAATAAATCAAGGATATTCACTGTCTCCTCTATTCTGTCACATAAACCCAAAAGTCATGTGTTACCACAGGACATACAGGCAAGACAGACAAAAATCATCAAAAGAATTGAAATTAAAGATAAAATATCTATATATGAATGATGAAAGAATCAAGATGTAAAATCTGAGGACAGTAACAGAAAGACTATGTTCCCAATGGCAAGATCATCTGGAAAAAGTCACAGTGTATCTCATAGTTTTAACATTCATTAAAACTATCCCAATACAAGGAAGCTACACGATACACAATCAGAACACAATTACAAGTAAATATTGCTCTTAAAAACGTTGATCTCCAGGTCAGTACACATAAAAACTACAGAGAATTCTAAAAACCTGTTGTTTAAGTAACAGTGTTTAGTTGAATATCAGTGAAAATAGGAGAAAAAAATATTGTTATTAATAGAATCAAAAGTATAGGAATGCCCCTATACCACGCAGCTATAATGAATATTTTAGGGAAAAACTATGCTGTCAAAAATGTATTTAAGTAGCCAGGGATTTAGCTCAGCAGCAGAAGTTCCTTGCCTTGCAAGCAGGTGGTTATGAGTTTGATCTCCAATGACAAAAAAAAAAAAAAAAAAAAAAAAAAAAAAAAAAAAAAAAAAAAAAAAAAAAAAAAAAAAAACTTGTTTAAAATCCAACTACATCTGAAATCTGCCTTGAAAGGAATCAACTAGATATTCCCATCTGGCTCCTCACTCAGTCTCTGCCAATATGTTGTCATATTAATGAAAACGCCTCCTCATTTATCACTGTAAAGCAAGGACATTATTGACACCTAGCAATGATCCACAGCCCACAAAGTTTAATAATTGTTTTAAAATTATGGCACATTATATCAACAAATTTTTTAAAAGTCTACATCTCCAAGGAGACAAATCATAAGTGCAAATAAAATTGAAGAAGACAATCTGAATGTCAGGAGAATAATGTACAGACTCAGATTTGACAATGAATTGTGCAAGAAATGTTTACAATGATATACTTAATGCAACTTTATGTAAAATACCAGTAAAACAACTAAATTTAACATACATTAGAATTCTTCTGAAAAAAAGGGAAAGTGTTATATTCATCAAATTTCCAGTAAAAAAGTGGAGAGAGAGCTATCGTCTCCTACTATTTGGAACATGCAACACAGTTATAGTCACTCAAACTTGAAACTCAGTAACCTGTAGACACACTAAAGTATAAGAAATACCAAAAAAAAAAAATACATTTGCTTTAAACAAACAGATTTGATAAGGCTGGCAGCACAAATAAAGTGTAAAATATAATTCATCACTTCTTTATGGTGATAAATTGCTCATTTTATATGCAAATTGAATTTGATTTTTGTACCTCAAACATTCAAATGTGCACTCTAAATAGATTAAAAATATATAAAATAATAAGATATGGAAAAAAGCATGTAAGAAAATCTAGGTCAGGTATGGTGGTGCACACTTACAATCCCAACTCTTGGCAGGCTGAGCCAGAGGACTGCCATGAGTTTGAGGCCAGCCTGAAGTATATAGTGAGATCCTATCTCAAAACACTGAAACAAAACAAAATCTAGCATTGAGTAAATCTTCAGCAATAAAAATTATAAAATTGTAAAGTTCTGTCCTCAGAGTTTGGGGGACCTAGGAGACACTTACAGGGATTTCACTTATGGAATATTTAACAAAAGGCTCATGGTCATCTTTTTCCCCAGAGAGAGATAAACCAGCACAAAGGAGAAACAGACTAGGAGGCAACAGTGCTGGACAGACCTGCTTTCAGTCCACTAAGGTGATGGAAGAGGAAGTGGGGTTATAGAAATGAACAACCCAGTACACAAAGCCAGATGTTGACCCAAAGTTAAAGCAGCTAGAAGGGCTTTCAGAATCAGCATAAATTAGAACTAGGAATGCAGTGTTTTCCCTTTAGCTTTGCAGGAGCTTGGTGTCACATTCAAACTGCACAGCCCTGTGTCTTCATTGAAAAGTTGGATCCTCTTCATAAAAAAGTTGAGAGACCTCTTTATAGTACCAATGCAACAACAAAAAAGTCAGACACACAAACACACATACAAACTAAAAAACATCCCTGAGTAGTCTTCCCTTTTCAACACACCACTCATACTACATCCTGGTTGGGTTGCTCAAGAGAAGCTGATTAATACAGCGTTCAAAATGGGAAACCATCGAGTGAAAGGAACGAGTCTACAGATACACCTTGAGTTTGAAAGGGGAAATATCATGATCAACCCAAAGGAAGTTAAAAACAAAATGCACTGATAATGCACAAGTTGTGTGTGGTGGCACATGTCTGAAATCTTAGAATTCAGGAGGCTGAGTCAGGATGATTGTTGTAAGTTCAAGGCCAGCCTGTGCTACAAAATGAGTTCAAAGCCAGCCTGAACTGCAGAGCAGGGCCCAGTCTCAAAAAAAAAAAAAAATGCACAGAACATACCCAATCAATCATGTATCATTGTCAAACCTTGGATCTTTTAAGTCTGCGCAACACACTTGCCTCCATCTATGTTTGGGGAAATACATGTTTCACAAAACAAAGTTCATAGTAAAATACTACCTCATGAATTTTATAAAATATAATACACTGTAAATCACTGGCTGTTCATCCCTGGTGTCCAGTTGCTGACAGAGCAGTGACTCATTACTGCTTTCCACCATCATGAGCAAGTGTTGTACCATACAACACTAGTGAGAAAAGTAAATTACAAAACTGAAAGATTTCTACTGATTTTTCTTTTTTTTCTTCAATACTAAATATTTAACTTGGCTTTATGTGTATTAGATGAGTAAGACTGGAGGTACATCTCAAAATATTTATTTCACATCAAAATAGGATCTTGTTCAATTGTCTAGGCTGGGCTTGATGCTGCAATACTCCTGTCTTAGTCTCCAGAGTGGCTGGGATTAAAGGTGTGCACCACCATGCCTCACTGATGTTTACTTTATCCAACCACTGAAATCTTGGTAAACTACTGAGAACCCCAATCTTGAACTGGCAAAATGCCACATGCCTGTCCTTTCAACAGTCAAGGAGGAGGAAACAGTAGCAAGAGTCCTGCCCTGTCTTTTCAACAGTCAAAGAGGAAGAAAGAGTAGCAGAAGTTCTTTCCAGTCTAGGCAACTTAAGACCAGGTCTCAAAAAAATTTTAAATGGATGGGGAGGTGCGGCTTGGAGCAAAACTCCTGAGTTCAGTCCCTATACAATAAAAAACATCAAACATACCTTGAAATCTTTAGGGTCCATGAGAAAACCCTTTCCATTCTACTTCAGTGATGATGCATACCCTATTTTTAAACCTACAAGACCAGCCTTCTAATTTACAATTTTGCCTCACAAATAATTAGATGAACTAATAGTAATAACAGAAGACTTACTTATAATATCTGTTACTAAGTTTCCCTCCTTGCTTTAAGTCTGTGACCTCTGACCCACTCTCAGGCCCAGGCAGTATCACATTAAGAATAATTTGACCCTCACAGCTGTAGACACTGATTTCGCTACTCACCAACAAATCTTGCTCTTTCTTTCCCTTTTTACTTCATTTGTTCCTCCCTATTCAAAAAATCCTTTTATTCTTATTCCTTCATGCACCTGCAGACCTTAACTATGGAGATTTACCTCTACTTCATTGCTTGTTTTATACAGAGTCCATTTCAATCAACATCTCAAATTTAAAGCAATGTGTAGAAACAGTCTCAGAACTATAGCATTTATTTCAGGGATGAGAGCCCCCTTTGCCTTTCCACTACTACCATACCTATGTCCACGTAGATACCCTAATTCAGTGTGTTTCTCAATTTGGCTTTAACAGGCAGCCCTTTCAGTCTTTAGCAGTCTTTAGCATGAACCCCTCCTCCTCCTTTGGTAGTATATCAGCATCTCCTCCATTTTTTTCAGCATTTAAACTCTCTGAAAGGGCTTATTTAAATAGCCTAATTGTATTAGTTACTTTATGAGTAAGGCACCTAGCTAGGGAAAATGGCTTGAGATGGAAAATAAGCCACATTGATAAGAATTAATATCACAATAGTGAACTACAGGAAGAGAACCAAGAAGGACTTCCTCAGGCAACATGGAAATGCAGCCTGTCCCTACTGCAGGGAATTGCCACTCTTCTAGTAAGCTTCTGAGTTTCTAGGAATTTAAAGTGTAAGTTAAGGGGTTGGGGTCGGGGATTTAGCTCAGTGGCTTAACTGCCTGCCTGGCAAGCGTGAGGTCGTGAGTTCGATCCCCGGTACCAAAAAAAAAAAAAA